>JBAMIB010433692.1:0-17938 GCA_037177415.1 Kaempferia rotunda | reverse complement strand
AATGAGAATTTTTTTCAATAATACCCGCAGCCGAGGGATATTAATGTAATTTTATCGTAGGCTTCACCAAATTAATTTAAAATCTATTAGTATTGGGGTCAGATTCTTTATAATATATATATTAAGATTATGCTACAGCTAGCTTTAATTAAATTTTAGCATAAAATCCGTTCATTTCGCCAGCAATCTGTACCTAATTATCCATTGTCCTTAGTATATTATTTTTATTATTATCGTTCATTTATATTTATCATCTAAATCCTAAATCAAAAGTATAGTGTAACAAATACGAAATTATAACTACTATATGTGTTATAGTAATTACAATTTAGTAGCTTCTACAATATGAACAGTAGGTAATTAGGTCAAATTCACATTATAGTAACTACGAAAACAACTACAATTTATAACTGCTATAATGTTATAACGTGAATGATAGGGGAACATGATTAAATTCATATTAAAATAATACAAAACTATAGCTGCTATGATATGAATAATTTTAAATATGTTAAACAAAATTGTAATTATTATAATATATATAGTAACTATGATTTTATATATGTTACAACGCGCCCTGATTATGATTTAGGCAAAAATATAAATAAAATATAATAATATAAATAATATATTTGATGATAGATAATTGTATATGAAGTGATAGTACAGTGGAGCATCTTTTCATAAAAAATAAATAAATAAATAAAAATCCTTTGATGATTCAACAAATAAAAGCACTAGATCTCTTAACTTTTACCTTTGATTTTGAGCTTAGCCATAACAAGTCCATAAGAGCTAAGATCAAATCTAAAAAATATATTAAAATGTCAAATAAACATTAAAAAAAAATTAATTTTACAAAACTAGTCAAATTTGAATTTTTTAGGCCAAATTTTATGATTTTTATTGTTTTATTATTTAAATAGTACAATAAAAAAAATAGAAGTCATATTTGCTAGGTGTCAATGTGTTGGGAGCTGGCAAATCCGGGTCAATCGAGCCATTTTTTAATGTTTTTTTTATTTAAAAAATATAAATAATGATAAATAATAGATTTGCAAAAATAAATAGTATTAAAAATGATAACTTTGTTAAATGTTATTAAAAATATTTAATATTAATATTGTTAAATAAATTAAATTTAAAGTGGTTATTGTTTCAGCTTACTGATAAATTTTTTAAGCTTTAAATTTTTAAAGAGGGAAAATTAATCAAGCCCAACTAGACTTTATAGTTTATAATTTCCAAGACAAGATAATCGAATAAAAATAAACTGAGGTTAAAATTAATCAAGTTGCTAGAAAGATTATTGACAATAAATTTTAGCAGTTAGATATTAGTAAAATTCCAAACATATTTTATACTTAAAAATTACTTTATTAATTGAAGCATTTTGATAAACTCTTTAAAATGGGATAAGACGCATTGGTTATGTGCTCCATCAAAACAAAGATTATGATTACCATAAGTGGTGAGAGGCAACGTTCAAGTAATTCTACTAGGAAAAATATATATAAATCCGTTACCTCAACTGCTCTCCTTTCCACATAAATGGAAGAAGGTTAATGCAGGTACATAAACGAAAGGTACATGATGAGATAAACCTCAAATCCTTAGTTCTTGAAAATCACTCTTGACTATTACGTTGTAAATGTCATGCACCTATAGTCTACGCTACGCCTTGGGGGCTCAAGTAATTCTAAGAAGATTGAATTATCGTTAAAATTAAGATGCCACATCCCACATGTTTCTTGAATTTACCTAGTGGATGAAATATGAGATGTACTCATGCATGTTACTATTTAATTAAAATATATGGACCTTTTAATTAACTCTCAATTGATATGGTGAATTTCAAAATTAAGTTACATTAATGTTATTTTTTTCTTTTCATATCTAAAATAATTTTAAAGCTTATTCTTATCTTTTATTTTTGTATTTTTTTTTTACAAAATTTAATTTTACATAATATATTAGAATATTATAGATGTTGTTTTATTTAGAAATCCATTTTATGAATAAATTATGTTATTTAATTACATAAATTTAGAATATAAATCATACTATATTTTAAATAATATTATTTAATTACTTAACTATAAATATTTATTTTATAAAATTTACATATATTCTTGCATTATATTACTGATCGATAGTAATATATATAAAATATTATTTCTATAACAAACATTATAAACATACATTATTAAGGCCTTAAGTTTATTTAATCAAAATTTCAATGCTAAAGAACACTTTTTATGCAAGAAAATTAATTAATGTCGATAGGCAATTGACCAAAATGCAGTTATAAAAATCTTAAAAACACACTCATATTGTAGATGCCCTAAAGAGCAATATCGTTTCCCACTTTACTCTCCTATCAAATATTATAGTACTGTATTCAAATTATAGTAACTTCAGATGTTTCTTATATTAAAAGATAAATCACGGGGTCAATAATTATAATCGATAGTCAAGTGATTAGGGGTAGGAGGAACTTTCTCTGACGGCATGTACCCATCATAAATTAATCCATATTCCATTATAATAAATCTGACACTCTCTAACTAACTAATATTACATTCAAATAACATTACTACTATAATAATGGAATTTCAAATATTATTACCATTGTGGTACTAATTTCAAAATATAACACCGTGATAATGTTGATTTTAGAGTTTGTTTAATACAAAAGTGGTGTTAATTTTTAAAATCTAACACTAAAGTAATAGTGTTCTTTAAAATATATTCCACACTATAATAACATTATTCTTTGAATTGAGTACCTCAGTGATTAACATCTTAACTGGGCCTTAGCGGGCTTTGTACGATCCGCCTATTCAAACATGGGCCGGACGGATAATGGATAGGTTATTTTTCTCCGCTTGAGCCTCCGAGAGCTAAATGCATACCTCAACTGCGACGCAAGTCAACGTTTGACTCTTCAGCCTAGTCCACGCGTATGGGATCGCACACGACGTACATCTGTTCGACGATCAGATTCAGTTTGAATTCCTCTGCCGAATACAGATGCAATTCTTCGCCGACAAGCAATTCTCGCTCACCAAAAACTTTTCCTGGCCACGTGGTTTGATTATTGAACACCGTTCCAAATATTACCGCCGGCCTGAGCAATCCTTTCATCCTCGTAATCACCTTTTTACTTCAATTGAACACCGTTCCAATTAAAATAAATAAATTTGAGATCTACTGCTATCGAAAATACGCATCGACGCTGAATCGGATTCAATAGTTGGTGGACGGTCATATCTTTCGTTATATTGCAAACTTGACTGACTGCGATTCAGTTTTCCATTCCCCGTCCGTATAAAATATAAATTTGGCCCCGCGCGACGATCGACGTACTCGGGTCTGAGTCGTGCATGCAGATCGGCACTACCTGTTAGATTTCAGAGTCAGAGTTCTGGTCTTCTACTTTGATTTGGCAACTACAAATTTAATGGCCGCGGGGTGATAAAGTCAAGAGGCATCGTTGAATCCGCACCAACTTACAAGTACACGTGTTTGAACGGACTAGCAGGTAAGTTGACTCAGCACCCAACGAAAAGTGTTAAACGGGCTGAGTTGACTCCTGCAACCATGGCATTGAACCGGAGTTTACTCACAATCACGGCGTAGCCAAGTGAGGACGTTCCTGAATTTTTTTTTTGTTTAAAAAATAATATTATACCTTATCCTCATTTTGATAGGTTGATTTATCATAGTTTGTCATTATTAGAAATTAAATTGATAATATATTTATAAAGTTGTCGACCTACACTATCCATTAATATCACTTTTATAAGAAAATATATGACTTGAAATATTAAATTTTAAAAATAAAATATATAATAATAAATAGAAGAATTAAATAGTAGAAAATGAAGTGATAACGCTACATTAAAATTAGATGTGATTCAAACTAAATATAATAAGTAGACAAGAAGATAAAGATCACATTTGTTTAAACTAGAATTATTTTAAAAATTAAACCAAATTTACGATTTAAATGAAATTTAAGTATTTAAAAAAACATTCTCCCTTAGTTCATCCTTCTCTTTTAGTCTTCCCTTCTTCCCCTTTCACATTTCCTTCTTCTTCTTATTTTCTCTAATGATGATAAATTTGTAATTTTTCTCATTTTCTTCTCCAAGCACAAAAACTCACTTTTCTTCTCCTTTTTCTTCTCCAACAAACAAGAAATGCAACATCAGCAGCTATCCTCTTCTGACAATAAGAGCAGCCCCCGACTCTCGAATCTTCTTCCTCTTCTAGTGTTTTCTAAGATTTTATTAGTACCGCAAGAATAGTCCTATGTTACCACACATACTATCGAGCTCATAGAAGTAAGTCAAGTTGTTAACGAATAAGGTAAAACTCTAATAGTTTACTCACTTTTTTTCCCTCCCGATTTTATCTTTCCTATTTTTCTCAAAATAATTAATTTTCTTTTATCTTTTACAGCGGACAGTAGCTTTTTTATTTGTTTCCACCTCTATTTTCTAAAATAATATAGTAATTAAAAAAAAATAGAGAAGGTCTAAAAATTATTTTATATATTTTTTAAAAAATATATATTTTTTAAAAAATAAAAATAATCAAACCAATCATAACTTTCATTTTTTATTTCCAACGTTTCACCTCGGAGAATTGTAAAGTATAAAATTTATTTAATTTATTAGATTGGTAATTATGATAATTATCTATATTAAAGTGGAGTTTAAACATGTGGCAAAAGGCGATTCGCTCGCCCCAGCGCACCCGTCAACCCGTCCCAGACTAACACAGAGGAGGTAAATCACGGGTGACTACTAGCCATTTGTGCAAATGATTAAGACATAAGGGAGGTATATGCTCGAACACGCTGAATTTCGACCTATAAATTTTATGTGATAAATTCTCATACCTTAATCATCGGACCGCCCCGAAAAAAAGCCTAGACATGCTAAATATTATAACAGAGCGAGATGACGAAAATCATCATAAATTTTGAGGATGGATGAATCATGACTTCGAACCAAAGCTAAATATTTTATATTATATTGTTTTTTTATAATTTATTAAATATTTAAAATGGTGTTTGTTTTTGTTGTACTAATTGTAGCATTGAATACTCCTGGGCAGACAGCCAGACACTTGTCTTGGATTTCCATATATTTAAATTTAAAATCCCGGGCACCGCTCAGAAAATGGGATTCTCAATTTTTACTATTTTATTTTGGGGTTTCCATATATTTAAAAAATATAAATGACAGGTGTGCCATTGAGTCATACTTATTAATATGTATAAATTATATTTTAGATTTATTCGATATTTTAAATTATATAAAAAAATCTCATCATTTTTATCCCAGTTGAGTTAGGCCACCTAAAAATCAATAGGAGCTGCTGCGGCAGAGAAGGCGGCGTCGTGGCTCCGCCGCCTGTTGGGGACGCTCAGGCTCCGCCGCAGGCTGGAACAGGGGGAATGCACCTCTGCTTTTGAGTACTTTTTGACGAGGAAATTCAGTGATTTGGTGATGGCAAGCGGGGGCGGCGGCTACTTGGAACAATTTGTCTTCCAAATTTCGGACCATCACGATTTCAACCATCAATCCGCTGGTTTGTTGACTTCCTTCCCCATTCCGATCAAGGGCATCGCGTCGTGCGGAAAGTTACTGCTTTGACCGCTTCCTTCCTTTCTCTTCAAGATCACTTCGGTTTCGCTATCTTCTCCTCCAAGGAAACAGCGTCAAATCCAACACTTGGCTCGTGCTTTGAAATATTTCGCCCTTTATTTTGGAGCTTACAGGTCGCTTTTGACCCCCTTTCGTCTTGGCTTACGACATCGCCATGTCCGCCTTCGGGAGTATAAATAGGAGCGGAGCAGCCGCCTGCCGCTTTTGCATTACCATTTCGGCGTCGCGCTTTCTGATCGCTTCTTCTCTTGTTCGCTGTGAAGCCGTTCGCCTCGTACTCTGGGATTTAGAGGTACCGACAAAGGAGCCCCTTTTCGTGTTAAAAGTTCGATCTTTGGTTCTTCCTTTTGTTACTTGTAGGGTTTTTTGCATTGTCGTCTGTGGTCTTGCGATCTTCTGTTTCAAGTACGATACTTTGATTTGCAGTAAATGTTAGGGATTAGATTGCTATTGTGTTTACGGAGGATTTATGAAACGAGAGTTGTTTTTTAAGTTGAACTGTTCTTTGATACAAGTTTAAGCTTGTTTTAGATTGTACGCGCATCATTGCACATGATGTGCCGTTGTTCATACTGCGAGGAACTAGTATAGTGATTGTGCTTTGGGCTACTTGTGGCAGGAGGATAACTGTTCTTTGGCAATTGCTAATTCAAGGTTTTGGAGTTACTTTGATGGGCTTATATCTTTCTTTGCTCTGGAGTGAATGGGTTGAAGCCTTATGGAACAAGATTTCTGCTCCAACTGAGAAAATTAATGATGTTTGGTGCTCGAGCTGCACGAAGACTGATGTCAAGACAACCAGAAGACAGGCCGACTGCAAACAAAATGAGTCTCATACTGAGACTAGAGCAAAATCATCTCTGAAAAATTCATTAAGCATCAAAATTTCAGCTCAGGATGCGCTGGGAAATATTGTTCCATTGAAGAATCAGGATGTGGAATGTGTTCCTAGGAAGCCTTATTCTGCAGAGCATACTGCAGCTGCTGTTAAGCTGCAAAAGGTGTACAAGAGCTATCGAACTCGAAGAAATTTGGCAGACTGTGCAGTCGTTGCCGAGGAGTTATGGTTTGTCTCTCAGTGCTATGCTTCTGGAGTTACATTTGTACCTATTGATTGTGCATTCTCTCATTGTTCTTTATTACACTCATGGTTTCAGGTGGAGTGAACTGGATTTTGCTTCTCTCAAACACAGCTCAATTTCATTTTTCAATGGTGGGAAACCAGAGACAGCAGCTTCACGCTGGGCTAGGGCATTAACAAGGGCAGCCAAGGTACACTGATAGCTTCATCACATCTTTGCTCCTCTGTTAGAAGCTCGAAGTTAATACCGTTGCCTGGTCAAATTGTGATTCGCTTTTCGATTTCTGTATAGGTCGGTAAGGGTTTATCAAAGTGTAAGAAGGCACAAAAGCTTGCAATCCGGCACTGGCTTGAAGCTGTAAGTTAATTATCTCTTCCTTTCTACTGCTAATCTACTGAACATTAATAGATTTACCTCCATAGTGAAGTAATAAACCAAGGAAAATACACGGCTCAAAACCCCAACTTTTGCTAAACTAACAAAATATGTTTTCCCCTCAACGTTAATCAAACAACTAAACATATATATATATAAACTTCATCTTTGTATTTTCCTCCAGATTGATACACGGCATCGGTATGGTCACAATCTGCATCTTTACTATGATGTGTGGTCTAGAAGTGAAAGCAGACAGCCATTCTTCTACTGGTAATTACATCTTTGCAATCAATCATGCTTCTACTTCCTCTTCTTTTTAGTGGGCATGTTTTAGGTGACTTCAGTTCTGACATATCTTTTGGTTGAAATTTTGAAGGTTGGACATTGGTGATGGCAAAGAAGTGAACCTTGCAAAATGTCCTAGAGACAAACTTCAGCAGGAGTGTGTTAGATACCTTGGACCGGTATACTCCTTTCTCGAAAAGAAAATCCCCCGACTGTTGTATTTTCCAATTCCGTACACTCATCAGTTGTTTCTGCATCTTTTCTTATGCAGAAGGACAGGCAAGCTTATGAAGTTATTTTAGAGGACGGAAAATTTGTCTACAAACAAAGTGGAGCATTTGTCGACACCACTGAAGGTTCTAAGTGGATATTTGTACTGAGCACAATGAAGTTGCTCTACGTGGGCGAGGTGAATATTCGATTCTTAACTTTGGCACTCATTTTGTTCATAAAACATGCATCCTTTTTTCTTTTAATCCTTGATTATGAAAGAAACAACGTCTTATAAATGAATATAATTGTTGTTCATTTCTTTCTGATTCTTAACTTTCTTTTCGTATGAGCAGAAAAAGAAGGGTTCATTTCAACACTCGAGTTTTCTTGCTGGTGGAGCAACAATAGCTGCGGGAAGATTGGTTGTGAAAGAGGGTGTTCTAAAGGTAACAACTAACTTCGAAATACTGCTAGTGATACAATATCTGTAGCTGAAGAAAATATCTTACCTGATTTTCGATTATTTTCTATAGGCTGTCTGGCCATACAGTGGACATTACCTCCCAACAGAAGAAAACTTCAAAGAATTTATTAACTTCCTTCAAGTGAACAATGTAGACCTCACTGATGTCTCGGTAAATATCGTATTTCCATTCCCTCTGAGTATGAAAGTGCTTTAGGATATCGGTTAAATCATCAAGTCAGTCAAATGACTAATTGATCAAATTGTTTTGCAGAGACGTGCCACTGGCCCTGAGGATGACTACCCTTTGCTGAAGGTAACCGGCAGCGATTCATCAACAGATACCGATAAGGACATTGAGGTATCTAGAGAATCTACAACTCAGGAAGCAGGAAACTTGAGTGAAACTGAGGAAGAACAGGCTCCAATTTCTCCTCTGGCCAAGTTCCATGAAGGCTACAAATCTGATGGTCCTATTGGGATGATCAGCCCCCACCACCATCGGAAATGGATGACCGGAGCCAGCCCTCGAATTCAGTGTGTCCGAAACTACCCTACAGATCTGCAGGTCAAAGCACTGGAACATGTCAACCTGTCGCCGCGAACAATCTCCTCACCTATTGGAAACAATGGTCCAATCCCCTCACCTCGTCCTAATTCGGGCATGAGGCTGTCCCTCACACTTGCTACTAGCATGAGCCTTCCTGCCCCCACAAGTCACTGAGTCATTTACACTGCCCAAGCAGAATGCAAAGATCAAAGTCTAATAGGATGCACGTAACTTGCTCATGGTCTGTTTGACAGATCAACAGTTTGCTAATTGCTATCTTTTACTCTCTTTTTTATGTGTATATATTAAGTGAGCAAGTTTTTTGTAGTCCATTTTTTCCCTCTCTTCTGAGGGAGAGAGTTGATGTAGATAATTCCTTATCGAATAGAAAATCAAGGTTTTTTTTTGTGTCTTTCAATTGTCCACTTAAAGTTCTGTGTGTACCAGACTGCAGAGAGAATAAGATTGAATTGTGGAAATGCTGTGCGAAGTCATCAAAGAGAAAGAAGGTAAAATGAAAATGTTAATAGATGACAAAATATGAAAAAGATATTGATCTTATGAGCATATTAAATGATAAATCAACGGAGTATAGTTAAAAGAATAATCAAAAGTTAATGCGAAAGATGTAAAGAGTAAAAGAAAATCAAAGAGAATAAATTGTTGATTAGATTTTAATAGGACCCAGTAATATAGCCAAGCTCAGTGAAAGAATAATATTTTTGTAGTCGAGATAAAAATGAATTTCATGATAGTGATTGAATTTGTCCCCTAATGTGTTTGGGCACACCTAATGTATAAAAAATGGTTAACCTGTTAGGCAATGTCGTATCTGAAATGACTAATTTAGTTCTACGGATATTTTTCATCGACAATCAGGATTAATAAGGAAGCGCTCACGGCGGATGGCCCAGAAGTCCATCATCCCTTGGTTGCATATATCATTTTTTAAAAAAAAATCCTACAAATACACCGTAACTGAGAATCGAATCATGAATGTCTAAGTGATAACTGAGCATCCTTCCACTACATGATAGTCTTGGAGCACACACCCAATGTATAAATACATATACAATGGCGTCATCAATGAGTTTTTTTAGATCATATCTATAAATCGAACGTTGTATCACAGTGTTCTCGTTAAGGAAGCTTGCGCCAATGCCCTAAGAGCTATGAACCAGGACCTAACGCTCAGCCCCACCAAAAATGCACGAAGTGTCGAACCATCACAGTCACATTCAAGGAGGGCAGTGTGCAGAGCATGTCCTGCATGGATGGCTAAAAAGAAATGTCTATTTGACGGTGAATTTATGGAGGGTTCATATCTTCCAGGCCTTGACCTTTGAACAGCCCAATTTGATGTCCAGTCAGAATTGACTAGATCTTCATGGAATTGGTTTTGACTTGGTACACACTTCCACCACAGATGTAAATCTCCTTTGAGTTCTAGTATTCTAGTTACATGAGTGCAGTGCACACTGTTATCGCCAACCTTGAGGACTCGATGATAGTCATAGAATGTAGCGTTAGAAGAAGTCACCTCAAGGCGGTCCTACATGTAATGAATTGTACCACAATAAATTCATAAAAAGACAAAAATACTCGAAGAATTTGTTCTAGAATAACTTTTGAGACAAACTTTTGATTCTTTGCTCATCCCTTTCAACATGGGGAGAAACACGCACGACAATATAGATGAAAAGATAACTGTTGGCGTATAAGGATGGTTAAAGAGAAAACGTAGCTGGGCTCGAGCTCTGTAACTTGATATAGTCAGGCGTAAGCTGAAAATGGAGAGTTCTACAATGTTTTGTTTGCCCGGTTATTGTATATAATTTCTGGACAAATCATGAAATTGGATGTTCGTCATTGACTGACATTCTCTAAAAGGGTACAAATGCAAAGTGAACCACAATGATGGAATCAAAGAAACTTTGCGCCAATAGGGGTTTATAGCCCCATCCTACGCATGCATCATCGAGCATTGCTTTCTGCATAATATGAAAAACAGCAAAGCACCGTGACACACAGTTCTGTAATGGTAGGATGATGCCTGACCATGGGAGGAAAAGAGCAAAGAGTGAGAACAGTTAAACTCGTTTAATAAGTCCAGGAGTTAAAAAAAAACAAACGAGACCAGTAACCAACCAAGAGTCTGATGGTCTATGATTACAAGAATGCATGTAACAACTCAGCACGCAGTATTTTGAAGTGGAAGAATTAGAAGTTCTTAGATAACAAAAAAAGACCTTAGAACAGTACCAATTAGCTACATTCCTAGCTAGGGCTTACCAGACTGTCAAGTTCCAGATGCCTTAGTTACAGTTGCACTGCCATTGACCGAAGCAGCTGCTACAGATGTATCGAAGGTCCCTTGAACTGCATTGTCACCAGAGTATGCAGGAGGCTGTGAGTAGCCACCACTAGCATACGAGTCATCATACGGCTGCTGTTGTTGTTGACCATAACCTGATTGGTTTGATGGTGGCACTCCATAGGGTTGCTGTTGGCCATAACTAGATTGAGGAAGTGGAGATTGACCATATCCAGGCTGCACAGGAGCAGATTGCATATAGCTACCTGGAGGGGCTGGAGCTTGTTGCCCTTGTCCATAAACTGACTGAGAAGCTGGTGGCTTCTGGACCTGTGGAGGTTGTACATAAATAGGTGGCGGTGCTTGACCGTATCCAGTTGAGGCGGGAGGCTGGCTCCCATATCCCTGCTGCGATGTTGGAGGAATGCCATATCCAGATGCAACAGTTCCTTGGGTAGGATACCCTGCAGCAGTGTTATTTGGTGGTTGACTTGATGGAGGTTGTTGAACTGCAGGTGATTGAGTTGACCCCCCCTGAGCACCATAAGCAGAGGCAGATCCATCTTGAGATGAGGCAGCCGTTGTGCCATAGCTAACAGTTGATCCATAGGCCTGCTGATCATACCCACTCTGAAGATTGGATGGTGCCTGGGAATAAGCAGTAGCATTGTATCCAGTAGAATATCCATCTTGTCCATAACTTTGTTGTCCAGCAGATGTCTGAGGGTAAGCAGCATCGCCATAGGAAGCCTGATTGTTGTAACTAGGAGGCTGTCCATAGTTGTAGCCTGAGCCACCATCAGTAGAGGATCCTCCAACAGTTTGTTGCTGCTGTTGGGATTGTTGATTGTAGTAATCATATCCAGTACCAGGTGCAGTTTGCTGAGTAGGTTGATTGGATGTTTGATCCCATCCAGAAGGATAACCTCCATAACTTTGTTGAGACATATTATACTGAGGTGGTGCACCAGGATAAGCTCCAGGAGGCATGTAAGCATAAGCAGGTTGCTGCATGGGCGGAGCATTGGGTGGACCCCAACTTGTTGGTGGACGAGGTGCATGGTAACCTTGCTGATATCCTCCAGACATAGTTTGATTTCTACCACGAGGCTGCATGTATATTTATTTCATGTAAACTAAGCATAAGAAACCAGAAATAGCACTAATTGTTACCAAGAAATAGCTGAAGGATAATAAAAGGCAAATGAAAAAAAGGTCTGGAGTAATACAAGTATTCATTAGAATTCTAAAAAGATCACAAAACTTACCATGAGAAGGAACACTTACATTTAATGCCCATCTATCCACTCCTCATATTGAACCTAACAGACTACCAAAAGATCCACAAAAATCTAGGCAGTTTGAAGAAAGTAATTTATAATGCTAAACGTAACAAAACTTTACGTCTAAGATTAAGAAAGGCATTAGAGACACAATATCAGTGACCAACTGACATCTTAACAAATAAGAGCTATAAAAAAATTCCAAGAGATTTACCAGTGGATCACTTTCCAAGAACCATATAACTAAAGAGATTGTGGACGAGTTTACAACTTCAAATCAGAAAAGGAAGATTGAGCAGGGCACTTGCACTATGAAGCTTTGACATGATCTCTTCCTCTATAAAGAAGAGATAACTGACAACATCCTTTGAATGTAAAGCCATTGATCCAGAAAAACAATCATTCTTATAATTTTAAAATCACATTATATAATTTTATATTTAAATGTAATAAATTACATTATTCAATATAAAACAATATAATAACAGATCCTAGCATTTCATGTAAGGTAAATAAAGAGGCAGTCATCATCATCAAACAGACAAGCTCACACCTGAATATCAGAAAGTTCAAGGAGTTGCCTGCAGCAGACAGATTCTGATACGAAGGATAGACAAAGATCATTTACAGTTAAAACTTGAAATCTTATGAGAAAAATATTCTCATAATCAGAAATATTGCAACCCAACCATTGAACAAGCTATGGACTATTATCATCTATAACAAACTTGAATGTGTTATAGTGCTTGAAAATGTCCTATAACCTCTACATCCACTCCTATTTTAATAATATTTTAAGTACCCTTTCTTTCTAACAAACCTTCATCGAAAGCTCATATATTGGGAATTAATATCACGCAACCTACACCAATGCCATGCAAATAACGCTCTTAAATATGATAAAGAAATGCTAGTACAATAGAAGGGCTGAACACAAAATGCCATGCGAATAACGTTCTTAAATATGATAAAGAAATGCTAGTATAATAGAAGGGCTGACTGCAAAATTCACTCTGCTAATACGAAGTTTGGAGGAAGAAATCAGATAATATCAATAATATAACCTAAACAAATAAGCTTGCAGGATTCACCTAAATATAAATTAATAGACACAATGAATTACAGCTCAATACCATACCAGAGACAAACCAAACTATATCCTTCCACACAAGTTACACCTACAATTAAAATGGTTCAATAACAAAGTTCAAATCAAGATATGCAAGCACATACTTTTGACCAGTGACCACCTTAACCTTCATTCAAGAAGGGTTTAAATGTTTAGCCTGATCTGATCAACTAATTATGACAAAGTAATACAACCTAGAACTATAATAAAAGAAAGGGGAAATTCAACAACAATTTAAACCCAACGACTACAAAGGTTCAGCAAGTAATAGATGAAATGGAGGAAGGTCAGTACTCAAGCAGAATCAGAATAACATATGTGGCGACTGGGACTGATAAATGGTAAGCACACAGTATGTCTTGTTCACTCTCTTCAAAGGAAATTACTATCTAGTTTTCGAGTGAGATGGCAACAAGATGTGCATAACCTTCCATCCATGCAGACAAAAAAGAAGTATACTTATGTCCAATCATGTGAAATTCCTATTGACAAAGAATTTAGTAACAAAAAGTCAGAAAGTGCAGATATTATTTCATTTATTAGAAAGTATAAATTAAATTAAAAAGATAAAAGGCAGGATCAAACAATTGAAGACAATGTGAAAAAAATATGTATAAGAATCTTCAAAAGAACACAAAAAGGTCTTCATCTTTTTAGTTCTATTGAGATTGTGAGAATGGTAAAGCAACTACGACTAGAAACAACCTAAAAAGATAGCTACTTTTCTAGTCATGTAAAAGGCTAGTGAACAGAATATATTGTGCATATGCAATCTAAATATGATTCATCAGCCTCAAGCCACATTATCTAGTGCAAGAAAGTGGTAAATAATAAGTCCCGTCGGGATGGACAATTGACTAGCACATGGTGATGTTGCCGCCATGAGGTCTGGGTCAAATCCTAGCTAGCAGCCGGGTGTCTGCCCTCCCTTATGCGCTATTCAACTGTCCATGGCTAGTAGTCACCCATGATTTATTTCTTCCGCCTAGGAACGGGCTGGCAGAGACGTTGGAGACGAGCGAGTTGCCTTTTGCCATCAAGAAAGTGGTAACTAATAAGCATACAATAGATTCTTTTCACTCTTCAAAGAAAATTACTGTCTAGTCATCCAGATAATAAGTTATGTCCAGCCTTCCATCCATGTGTCAAACGATTAAATTCTACTGATATCCATTCATGAGAGACATAATCAATTGACAGAGAATTTAGTAACGAAATACCAGAATGTACAGCTACCATTTCATTCTTTAGGAAATATTATCTGGTCATTGCTATTTAAGATTTATTTATAATCTGAAGGAGATGAACAAAAAAATTTTAAAAAATGATAATTGTTCCATAGAAACTCTTCATTTAATCACAGAATGCACTATACAATCAGCATCTTCAAGAATAAGAATGATAATTGTTCAATAGAAACTCTTTCATTTAATCACAGAATGCACTATTCTTTTGGACTCAACAACTATAAAATCAACATCTTCAATAATAAGAACCAACTGAAACTTTTAGAGATAGTTAAGAAATTAACTACTCTCACCATTTTCACAATCCACAACTGAGAAAATAGCTACAAGTGCGTAAATTTGACTACTTATAAAGAGGAAGGCTTAAAGAGAGAAAAGCTGTGGCACACATTTTTTTTGTGGGAAAAACTTGCAGGCTGACAAGTTGAACAACTAAAGGAGAATAGTTTAGAGTGCATATTAAATCAAACTAGAGAACAACCAGGTATTCTTGGTAAGAATATACCAGATATTGCAACTTCAAGAAATCAACAATTATTTATGTTGTATCAAAAAGATACAGAAGATACCAAACACAAAAGAACAACATGAACAAAATTCTACAGCAGTTTCTGAACATGTCTTTTGCTAATTAAAAGCCAATTTTCAATTTTCAAAACTACAACTGAATTTGGAAAATGAAACAAGATGATTGAATCAAAGTTACAAATTCCATATGAAAACCTGCCCAAATAAGACAACTGATCCAAAAACTTGAGTACAGCAAAAGGGCCAAGGTGATGATAATTCCCATATCCAAATCTAATCAACCTCCCTTATCCATAACTTTTCATATTGGACTAAATTGGGTTTCACCATCTCTCCTCAACTCATTGCTTAACATAGTGCTGCATGTCCCCACAAAGATCAAAGTTCAATGTTCAAAAACCTGCTTAACTGGTTGACCAGTGACGTGTGAAGTTTAATCCAGCAGCAGACAATGGCATGAGAAGTTTAATCGAATAGCAGCTCCACAACAATAAGAAACCCTAGAATTAGGTTGCTCTGACACTAACTATACCAACTCATAAAAATAGGATACACACTTAATGTTTCTTAATCAGACATTTAGCAAATTAATTACTAAAACAGATCGATGTAAAATAAAAGGAGAACACAAAGTAATACAAGATTCACGGAATAAATATCAATAGAATGGCATCAAGTGAAGAAATTCATGAATAGCATCATATAAAGCTTAACAAATTAGAGTTAGCTAATACCAAAAATATTTAAATAGCTAACATGGAAGTAACTCATAAAGGATGAGCAAAGTAAGACAACTGCAGAATAATATTCTGGGATGTTACATCCAGCTACCATAGTTCTTTTATCACAAATATTAAGGGATAATCCATACCTCACTGGTAATAATCTCATTGACCAACTGTTTTGCTGCTTCAATCTGCTCCTGTGTACCATCTATATACACAAATCTTTCAGTTGATGTATCACCAGGAGGCAGGTGGAGAGGTATCACCTACAACCAAATGCTCCAAATTATCATACAGAAACATCATGGCAACTAAAAAATCTATAATATGATTATCAAACAGCAAAGAAACAACAAAATGACTTGCTAATGTTCAGGAAAACCAAAACTACTCCTTCAAAAAGATGATCACTGGACTATCAAAAAATCTACCAGAAAAAAGAAACAAATACACATACAAGTCAAGTTAATTGATCATAAATAGGCTATGCAACATGTGACAAGCGATCCCATAATTAAACCAAGAATGACCCTTTTAATCAAGTATAAAGCAGGTGATATAACATGGCAAGCCTAAAATAAATACACAAGTTGTGGTGTTGCATGATCTAATATGCATTGTTCTATCAATTGGAAGCAGGTACAGAATCACTTGCCAGGGGAATGGGTCCTATAAAACATTAGATGCAATGGCAGAGACGTCAATTATTCACTTTTTCTGGCTCATATGCGACCAAACCGGTTGTTAGATATATCAACTATTAACTGTCAAATTTACAAGTTGTGCATTCTTGCAGTTAATATGAGCTTCATCTTTGTGTGAAACTGAAAGGAGAGTTTTATGATCCCATCAGGATTTCCTAAAAGTTAGAAAAAAATAATTAAGTATTCAATCAGGACTCTAAGCAAAAGGTCAAAACTAGTTTATACAGATTTTGAATATGAGTTTGTTTCTCCTTTGCAGTGCGCTTTCCACAAGAAAACAAGGAAAGTTAAGGGGGCGTTTGGCTTGAATATTTTCTATTTTCATTTTTTGAAAAACACGCATTTTCTAAAAAATAACATTTGGTTTGTATTTTCCATCTCTGTTTTCTAAAAAAATATATAGCATTTTCTGAAAAAATAAAGAATGTCAAAAAGTCGTTTTCTATTTTTTAAGAAAATGCACGATTTTTAAAAAATGAAAATAAAAAACATGAAAACCAAACGCCCCCAAGTCTAAGGGGAATTGAATAAAAAATTAATTAAAAAAAATTATATAGGGTCGGAGCCCACCCTGGTCCGGGTTGCTCCGCCCCTATTAAGCTGGTCATGATAAAAATATTAGGCCAACTCAAGTCAGGTGCAGGTGATCCAATTTAATTGTCGCCTTTACTATAAAACGAGCACTGGTAAAATTTTAACTTTAATATAACTATGCACTGGACTGGACTCAGGCTATCTTGCACCCAATATTATTGAATGATAATAAATTCATAAAATTATCGAGCCTTTGCCCGTCAACTCACAAATATTTCAAAATAACAAATCTAAAATTTAGATATCTGATATATAAATTTTTTTTTTTCAAAGAATGGTTATAAAATCAAACCCTTAAATTATAATTTAAAACAAAATATTTATTTTATTTTTTTATTTGATATCCCTTTTAGAAGTCATGATTGAGAGGGTCATTATGGGAATTGCAGCGCGCAGCCACGCGCCATGGCAACCGCCATTCCATCCCTCTTAACAACTATTCATGAACGCACTTCTTCCGAAATTACTGAAATACCCATAATTTCCTTCGAGTCGCTCCCAATGTAATGGGTATTTTCGACATTGTGCTCCCCTCACATAATGTCAATGTTGTAAATGTGTCTGACACCGCGGGGCGTTTGAACTTGGACTTTGCTTGCAACCTTTCTCGGCCTCGGCGTCATTTAGCAATCGTAACCGACTTGCAGACGAAGCAACAAAGACTAGGGTTTTCTAGGTGCGATCCTCCTACTTTCGGGGGATCTGTCTCTCAGATTGTGATTTTTTGCTGTCAATTTCTTAGCATCGAGTTGTTCTCAGTTT
>JBAMIB010433498.1:2298-17941 GCA_037177415.1 Kaempferia rotunda | reverse complement strand
ATATGGAAAACATAATTAATAATATAGAACCGTCATAAAATCGTAAATCGAATTATACTCAACGGATCTTTTATCCTTCAATATGAAAAATTTGACCGAGGGATCGCTTTTAAAGTTTAAGGTTAATTAAGGGTCCAATATTTGAATCGTTTTGAACCATGATACGATCTAATTCACCCTTTAAAATTTTTCACTTCTTTTCTTTTTGTTTTTCACCTTGTCCACCAAATAAAGCTCTTATGGAATGGACATACAGTCCAGAAGATAAATAAGGTATTGTATTCTGCCTACAATTTTGAATGTGTATAAATGACTATAAAAAGTTATTACTCTAACTCATATTTGTTGAGTTTAACCAAAAATATTTAAAATATTATATTTTTTTACTTTTTTTTTTTGTAAAAAGTGAAAAAAATTGCTATCTAATTAAAAAAGAGTTTAAATATTATTACAAATTTGGAAAAAAAAATTCAATTTGGGAAAAAATTGTGATTTATTTTATATTCAAGCCCCTTATTTAAATTCAGATCGGTTAGGTTTTCTCACTGTTTTCTCGACGCGAGCAGGCCGTCTTCCATATATCCTCCCTCTCGCGTCGCCGGAGAAACCACCGGATTCTTTCCCTTCTCTCCTCTCTCCGCGACGCAGGAGAAATCATCTCTCCTCTCTCGCGATCTCGATTTTCACCCTCCTTTTCTCCTCCTTCGGTGCGTACCGTTCCGCTGTGTGAAATCGAGCATGGGCAACCATCGGCAGAGATCGGACGACGCTGATAAAATCGAGACTCGAAGATCTTCCCGGCGTCATGACCGAGAGAGGACTAGGGGGACTAAGCGAAGCGATCGACGCAGCCGGCACTCCGATGAAAGTGAGTACTCAGATTCCGAGGAAGACCGACGTAAGGGTAAGAGGGCTAAGCGGGATATAAAGGAGGAAGAGATCATGGATTACATGGTGAAGAAGGCGCAGAAGAAGGTATTGCCTTAATTTCTTTTGTGGACGCTTATTAGGGATTGTGCCTCTGTGGTCGTTTTCGGTTGGGTAAATTGTTTGCTTCTTTTAGGCTTTGAAGGTCGCGAAGAAACTCAAAGCGAACGAGGCTGGATATTCTAACGATTCTAACCCTTTTGGAGATTCTAATCTGGCTGAGAAGTAATATTCTTTTTCCAAATAATTTATGTCTATGTATCTTATTTTGTAATGCTTGATTGTTTTTTCTCACTCTGCTTTACTCAATCCCTATAAAAAAATTCAATCATTTGCTTGTATGATTGTAACTATGATATTGCACGAAAGATATAGAAGAGTATTTGTAATTTGCAAGGAAGTATACCACTAATCATCTGAATGTATAAAATATCAGGACATAGTTGTATAGGTGAGACCAGCACGACATACTCTATTAGTAGAAGCTACCTTGTGGAAAATTGCTGAAGCGTACACTGTATATACTTGCTTTTCACATCAAGGCAGATAATTAATCAGACATAAATAATTGGATATAAAATTTTTCCATTTTGTCTTAAGCATTCATTTCCTTATTTCTAAAAGAAATATATATTTTTTCTTCCCTGATTAGACATCTATCCTTGTGTTGCATCTTAGTTCCTGTAGAAGCATGATATCACTTTGTACTTATTACTTTGTTCATTTACACATTGGTAGGTTTGTATGGAGGAAAAAGATAGAACGTGATATTATGCAAGGTGTACCTCTTGATATATCCGTGAAGGCTGAAAAGAAGAGGCAAAGAGAAAAAATGGTATGTAATATAGATAGTGGTATAATTTGTATTAGTTAGATTTTTTTTATATCGTATATTTTACTTTGCTTGGATTGATCAAGAAAGATCCCATGATCTTCAGATGGCTTTAGCAACAAAAGAAGTATAATTTTCTAGTCCACCAAGCCTATTCCTTGTTGGGATACTCATGAGTGTGTGACTTAAAACCCATAGTGGTGTTTAAGCTTTGCTACACCTGTCACTGAAATGGTTGCATCAAATGCAGAGTTGATTCCTGTTAGATAATATACACTTTTACTACATCTCAACTTCTAAGATTATTTGTCTGTCTCTATATTTGCTGACAACTTTATAATTTTGAGCATGATTTTTCATTCTGTCCTGAGACATGCTGTGTTCAAGGGAAATGAATGATGGTTATTGTTCATGAATTAAGATAAATCTTTCTAATCTTGTAAAAAAAGTGTATGTCATTGCATAAACCTAAGTAGATTTTCTTGGATTTGTCTCTTATACGTAATTCAGTTTAATCTTCTATGTTTTCTTTTTGATAAAGAACTAATTAAAATTTTATAAGAGTTAGAATTTTGTCTAATTTACTTAGTTCTTTTTATTTGCTACATCTCCAAAGTTTGTCTGTAGGTATTTGTTGTTGCATAACTAATATAGTTTTGATGCAGGCCGAGATTGAAAAGGTGAAGAAAAGAAGGGAAGAGAGGGCAATTGAAAAGGCACAACGTGAGGAAGAAATGGTTTGTTCAAATTCTCAATTTTTTATGAATACACTTATCTATCTGAGTCTTTGGAGATTTTTCCTTAGGATACTTTAGTTAAGACTCTCATACTTTCTTTGCTAAAATGCTGCAGGCAATGTTGGCAAGAGAGAGAGCTCGTGCTGAATTTTTAGATTGGGAGAAGAAAGAAGAAGAGGTGATTACATTCTTAACTTGCCACATTTTTTCTCCTCCTGATCCTGAAGTCTTTCATGATATCTTTTTATCTGTTATTAATCTTTTTCTACTGTGCAGTTTCACTTTGATCAAAGCAAAGTTAGATCTGAGATTAGACTGCGAGAAGGTCGTGCAAGACCAATTGACATGCTTACCAAGACCCTTAACAGTTCTGAAGAATTTGACTTTGATCTAAATGAACCATACATTGTATTTAAGGTATTTACCTCTCAAATCTCAACTCCTTGATAAAACTTGAACTTAAAATAGATAATGCTAATGTTTACATTTAGAATATGTTTATCGAGTGCTCTTTAACATTAAAGTCTATATTACTGCATATATAGCTTTGAGAATTGTTGATTGTCATAATAGTAATGCCTTGATTGGTGTTTATTTTTGAGTTGATTATTCATCGATGTTAAACATTGAATTACAGGGGCTTACCGTTAAGGATTTGGAAGAACTTCGTGAAGACATTAAAATGCATCTGGATTTGGATACAACAACTCCAATTCATATCAGATATTGGGAGGTAAAGTCTTTGATTTTCACATCTTTCTTTGTGCTTACAACTTGAATTTTTTTATATTCCATTGTACTGCTTTCTCTCTCATTGACATGTAGAAGAAAGTATATTTTAGATTTGTCCTTTCAAAAATTAGTCACTTCCACAATTTCATGTATTTTTTTCAGCACTAATGGCTTAACATTTTTATTGCTTCAGGTAGGAAATAATATTTAATCAAATTCGGATGAACAAAATATGAGGGATGTCTAATGCGCTGCAAATATCATGGAATAAACTCTATTATGATCAATCTATGCTATAGAAGACACACGTTCCTAACATTTTCTATATAGTTGATGTGACTCAATTTGGGCTTCTGATCACTAGATAATATTAATTAATCAAAATAATCCAAATCAAGCTTGGGATTTCATTTTCATTTCAAAGTTGATGAAATTGATTGAACTTTTTCTGATACTCAAATAATAATAATCTTCTAATTAAGCTATTGATAGCTCAACACTAATTTATCTCCATGAATAAGCTATTACTTAACTATAATTCACAAATTTCTTGAACTATTTCTGTTGCTCAAATGATAATATTTTAATTAGACTATAGAAATTTGTGTAATAACTTCTTGTCTTCTTTTCCTCAAAGGATAATATTCTGATTATGCTAATGACAATTCGACACTGATTTGCGAACTATTTTTTATGGACACATAATAACCTTAATATCCTTTTCTTACCTCGATGGATAATTTTTCTCTTTTCTCATTAGTTGATATCTTACCTGTTCCTGATGTTGAACAGGCATTGATGGTAGTTTGTAACTGGGAACTTGCGGAAGCTCAAAAAAAAGATGCAATTGATCGAGCTAGAGTACGGGGCGAGCAACCACCTCCTGAAGTTCTTGTAGAAGAAAGGGGTCTGCACTCGAGCATTGAGGCTGATGTGAAGAATCTATTGGAAGGGAAAAGGTCCAAGGAGTTGGAGTTGATGCAACAAAAAATTGAGTCACAAATGCGATCAGGCACTGCTAAGGTTGTGGAATATTGGGAGGCTATTCTGAAGCACCTTCAAATATACAAGGCGAAGGTATGCTACCAATCTTGAAGATGTGATCCGACTTCTTTGGCATTGACTTGTTCTAAAGCTTTGTATTTGTGCTAGTATCTAGTCTCTGGTACAATAATTGCATGCTCTGAATGATTGGAATCATCAACTACTGTTGCATTCTGCTAGAGTTGAATCAACTTCATAATCAAACGTTAATCTTTATGCCTTTACTATTTTTCATCGTATTGGTCTTTTAATGGACTTATCCTTAATCTATGTCCTCTGCTAGTTACAATTGATGTTAAACTGAAATCTTTGCTTGCTAGCTACTATTGGAGTAAACCATAATAAGTGTGCCTGTACCTTGAGTTATAACATTAATGTTGTGTTAACTTGAACGGCAATGGAGTTTACACATCTCATAAATATAAATGTGTATTTCTCTCCTTTCAATTTTGTCTAAATAAAAAAATAATGAAAAATTGAAAATAATATACTATTTATTTTTTCTTTTCTCTCCACTTAAACTATTTCATTTTGCTCTATTTCCTGGCTCCCAGTAAATAAATATAAGGTATGGATTACACACTTCCCATCTTGTAAGCTATGGTTAACAGAACTCTTCATTTATCCTCTTTGTGCTTGTGTTGGATTTGGACATCGTTTCTCCGATGCCAATACTTGTAATGGACACTTGGCATATCTAATAGTTATGTGCACAAAATTACTCATTCCCCAGTCTAAGCAACTTATTGTTATAGGTGTCATCTTCCAAAAGTCAGTTCAGATTTTTCTTAAGTAAGGATAGGAATAGAAAGGATAATTGAGAGCCCTATATCAGATGCGCCATTGTCTCATTACTTACCTTTTTCCATTTCAATGGTAAGAATGAGCCATTTTGCATTGTAGATAAAACATACATAAGTCTATACTATACATTTTAGATGTTTCTTTCTATCTATTGTTTTTATTGAATCAAACTTAGCTCTTTTGATTTCTTGGTTTTATATCTTAAACACTATATGCAGGCTACTCTTAGAGAAATCCATGCCTCGCTTCTACGAAAGCATCTACAACATTCGGAGCATCCTGCAGAGGTTGAGAACCAGTTAGAAGAACATGAAGATGCAAAAGCCGAAGAGGATGAATTGCAGGACCTAGAGGGTATATAACTAAGGAATTTAATCTACTTAGTTATCTGAATTTGTTTGAGTGCTATGCTTATGCTTTAATTTTTGTTAGATTCCAAGCATTATTCCCCTGAGAATGTGATTGAGGATGCTGACGAACCTGAAGAAGCAGGCTCATTCTCACCAGAAGAAGCAGGCTCATTCTCACCTCAACTCTTGCTAGGTGATGAAGACGATGAAGCAATTGATCCTGAGGAAGACTGGGCTGAACTGGTAATGTACTGCTCCCTCCTGCTGTTGGGCAACTTCAACTGTACATGTTATGTAACAAGCCTAGAATTCATCTCAACCTTTTGTTTATATTCTTGATATTCCATGTTGAATCGTGTATTGGCCAATTTCTAGGGTACATGTTATGGAACAAGCCTTGAATTCATCTTGATACTCTGTTGAGTTGGGCACTCCTAGGGGGATTAATAAAGGGCTGGGTTACTGCATTTGCAGTAATTAGATTGCTAATGCAAGTGAGAGTTTTGACTATTGCATATTTGGCTAAAATTTGTGAAAGCTAAATCTAGAAAGTACATATTGATTTTTTTCCTTTTTTTTTTTTTGCAATCTTGTAATATGTTATTAGTTATTAATATGGCAATTTGTTTCACTTCCAGCCATTGTTGATTTTGAATCCTGACAACTAATCCTGCCTAAAGTTTCCTCCAACTCTGACATTTTTTATTGATTCTTGTTTGGTTTGACTGATTTGCAAGGACAAATTACCTATATCACCCAGTCAATTGTTGATAAGTATCGGCTTTAGTTTTGCTTTATTCTCACAACCAACTTGTTTGCCCTTATTGCATTACTTTGTGAGTTGGGAGGCTCAGTATGCTTAATTTAGTTACTCATCTCTTGCAGGAGCGGAAACGCAAAGTTATAGAAATGGAACAGCAAATGAAGACTCGGGAAGCAATGACTGCAAAGAAGGTGAGTCAACCTGAAGACAATATGGAACTCAAAGCCATGAGAGCGATGGGGGCTATGGATGAAGGGGATGCAGTTTTCGGTGCCGGCTCTGAAGTAGCCCTGGATTCACAGGTTTTATTTTACTCTATATTCTACATATCAAGACTACATGTTCTGTGCTGTTACTCTTATTTCATCAATCACCACCTTATATTAAATCCATTTTGTTTTAAGAAACCTCACTGATGGATCATTTTCAAAGAGCATTGCATATGGTTTGCAAAAAAAAAAGAAGAGATACCTAACAAGTGAAAATTTGACTGAGCTTTGCAGAAGGAATGACATTTTTTTTTTCTTTTAGGTGTATTGGTGGCATGATAAATACCGTCCACGAAAGCCAAAGTATTTCAATCGGGTTCATACTGGATACGAGTGGAACAAGTACAACCAAACTCATTATGATCATGACAATCCTCCTCCCAAGATTGTCCAGGGCTACAAATTCAACATATTTTACCCTGATCTTGTTGACAAGTCAAGAGCGCCAGTGTACACTATTGAGAAGGATGGCAACAGTGATGAGACCTGCATCATCAGGTTCCATGCTGGGCCCCCCTACGAAGACATTGTGAGTATCAATTTATTTTAAGCTTCGAGCAATATGTTTATTGAAATAGAACATTGAGCCCTCACTAATGAAAAATCCAGAATTGTAGTCATATTCTAAAATATCAAAATTATGCCATAATTAACCAATATACTCTTACATAGGTTTAACTTTTATTCAAAATGTTATCATTAGACTTTTGGTGAAACAGATTAGTAGATTTAAAGTCTGTCTTTTTTTTTCACATCTTTGATAGGGTTTCCTCGTCTTTGAATTTATTGGCACCATTTCAATCAATTTTTGTCTATTTTAGGATGAATACGATTTATAAGTTATTTGGCATATGAAAGAAACATTTTGATGGTTGAAAAGTTTTTTTTTTCCGACAGTGGGTGAGGGGGCCTGACTTTGCCAATTTGAACAAGGATAGCTGACCTTTAAATTTTTAATTAGAATAGGCTCAATCTCGATATTTACCCTAATTGTAATTTAACTATTTAGATGGCTGCCTAATATATGTGTAAAATTTGACAGGCCTTTCGCATTGTAAACAAGGAATGGGAGTATTCTCACAAGAAGGGCTTCAAGTCCACCTTCGAGCGCGGGATTCTGCATTTGTACTTCAATTTTAAACGATATCGGTACCGGCGGTAGTAGGAGCTTTGAACCTAGTATCTTGAAGAGCCTATCATTAGCAGATATGGACCCAAACTAACTCTGGATCTTTGTATCTTGAATGCCACATTATGATCCATCTGTTTTGTTTTTGTAACCCATGTAATTAAATGTATATTTTAAATCTGTAACACCGTAGTAGTATTATTCTCTTTTTTCATGTTACGTGTGAAATCACTGTTCTATTTTTCTTTGTTCTACTTTATTGTTTGCCTTTGTTTTCCCCTCACAGTAATACTAGAATTAGGCTCAAGTCTCAATATATCTGAGAATAATGTTAATCATTATTTGCTACATTGTTTTTTTCACCATATAAGTAATTCTAGAATTAGGCATGAGTCTCAAAATATATCGAGAATGTTATTGTTGTGATTTTGTGATGTTCTGAAAACAGCCTTTTTGCAATGTAAGATTTTCTATAATAGATTTAATGTGATCCTGATCAATTCACATTGATAATAATTTCGTGCTCCTTTTTAATACTTAGTTATGAATCTCACTATATATTGAGAAGGAATATTTTCATATTTTAAATGTTGACCGACACTTCAATGATCAATGTTATCCTGTGTCATCTAAATTCATCAGTGTTTTCAATATGCAATATAATAAAAAGAAAAAAGATAAAATAAGTTAAGTTTAATATAATCTGGTTAATGGTTAATTAACTAATTTTTTTTAAAAATTGATTAGAATTTATTTTCCTGATATATTTATTATATAAAATTCAAGGCACCCCCGATGATATATTTTTATATATATACCGCAACGACAATGTTTAATGTTTATTGTCTAAACTAATAATAGTATTAACAAAGGTGTGATGAAAATTCAAAAACTATTAAAATCATTATAACATTTTTAACCTTTCAAGGGACGTTTCCGAAGAAAAGGATGTAAATTATAACAAGTTCAATGGGTACTGCGATATGGATTTGCAGGTACAACTGATAAATTGTTATTTATCATATTGAGGTTTAAAAAAAAAAGGAGTTAAATCCTAAAACATTTTCTAGGTTTAAACTTTCAATCCAACAGCATCCAAACATAGTATTTTATAATAAACCAAAATTAGAAATTATTATACCTGATCTACTGATCACATTTTCTTAGTGGCATATTTTTCTACTCAACTAACTCTACATGACGAAAACATTACACGAACTTTGGCCAAGATCCAACTCAACAACACAAGAACACCAAAATCTAACCAACAATCTAATCAGTCGATGGCATGCTATTGAATCGGAAGCCAAGGCGACTAGGAACTCCTTTCGGTTAGTACACGGGATTGCTTTCTTGTTGATACACGTAGAAGGTAAGGACAGCCACAAATAAGACGAGGATAACCATGCAAAGATACTTTGGGTCGAGTTGAGCTGCTTCGATGTTCCTCACCGTCTCGATCTTTGAATCTGAACCTGAGGCCTTCTCCTCAGCCGAAAGAGTGGTCATTAGATGGTCCTCGCCGATACCGGCAGCCAGGTTCTCTGTCTGATACATGGTTAACATGTAAATTTCAAGTTAATGTATGTCATTGAGAAAATATAACTGTTCAACAAACAAAGAATACGAAAAAAAAAATCTTGTTTAGTTGATCACTAGAATTGAGCTGCAGAAGGGATTGACCAATAATCTTAGAAATGAAAGATGAGGACACTGCACTGAAAACTTAAAACGAAATTTAGATGACCCACCTGAATGTCTCTACTAAAAGATTCTGCATGTCTTTCTACAGGTGATTTTGTGCTAGGTAGAGTTTCATTGTGGGTTCCCTTGTAGCTTGAAGAATTTCTTTTCAGTTTCTCACTCAAAGCTCTATTCTTTTTTATCAAGGTAGAAATCTGCAAGGAAATACGAACAAAAGGAGAGAAATTTTGGAAGTTCATTAAATTTACAAGTTTTATTGTACCATCCTAAAAGAACACACAGAGGATCCTAAATAGCTTAAGTAAATCTAATGCAACTTATCAATTAACAAACAGTATTGACTATTACAGGAGAAGTTGACAGAATGAGATAACATAATTCATGTAAACTATCCACACGACAAATTCTCAGAGACAATTTTGAAAGATGAAACTGCAGGAGTGGAACAGAGAGAAGCCTTAGCCCACAGATTAAATCAAGCAACACCAATAAAGATTGGAATAAAAGACCCTTTTAGTGTGTAATACAACACTTAATCTTTGAAAAAGTAAAAAAAAAGGACAACACAGACATAATTTATGATATATTTCCACAAACTCATAATTTAAAAGTGGGATTCTTTCAAGGACTGCCCACATGTCTTATCATACTTGGCCTGTTTCATACCTCATACATTAACAGCCAAACATTAAAAAATAATACTTAATTTTTGAACGCCCAAACAAACACACAAGAAGATAAGCTATTTTCTGGAAAACCATTTTTTTTTGTATGTGAAACATATGAAACCAATCAACCCCACCTAGTGGGATAAGACTTGGTTGTTGATTTACGTGAAACACATGAAACCTGACTTAAGCGACATGCATTACTAGTCAAGGTGTGTGAAAAGCTATTCAAATACAGTAACATTTATGATACATTAATGGTACAATAATGCACAGGAAGGGAAACAACAATATACCTCAACTAAATTTTATTGCATTCAGGCTCAAGATTAGTTTCAATTTACCTTACTTAAGATTGTACATTTATTTGGTTCTTAAAATACTTTACCTTATCAATATATATATACATATTAGTGTCAATTTTTCTAAGAGACTCTTTGTGAGATCTATCTTAACTAATACCCAAATATAATTTTTACTCAAAACCACAAAAGTTTAGCCTCTACACTTCTAAAGATTTACTAGAATAGAACAAGGAAAAGTTAAAGTCATACCTCTGACTGAAGACGTTCTCTTTCCAATGCTAGTTTCATGACCAAATCAGCAATGAGTTTTGTCCTGATACCAATGTCTTTAGCAGTGGCAATTTTTGCACCCTCAGCTTGATGCGTGGATGTTTCCATGTATTCCAATTTGCCTCTGAGGAAACCCAGCTCTTCATTTAGTTCTAAATTTGTTTCAGTTAACAAAGTGCACTTAGATTCAGCATTCTCGGCCCTACTTTCTGCTTTTGAAACCTTTATTTTGAGCTCCTCAATCACAATTCCCATATCATCGATTGTATCATACAATCCACTTTGCTTCTCTTTAAGTGCTTCAACAGATGCCCATGCATGCTCCAATTGCATATCTGATTCACTAGACCGTGAAAGGTTTGTTCTCTCAGAATTAATTTTTTGAAGCAAGACAGGCTCCTCGTTCAATTTGACGTTGATGCCTTGCAGTTCGACATACTTGCCTTCAGCACTTTCAGCTCTGTTTTCAGTTCTCAAAACATCAGCTCTGAGACCCTTGATTACATTTTCCTTTTGACCCAGTTCAGACTGCAAAAAACATTGTTGCTTATGACTTGATTCAGCTGAGGCTGCTGCCAGCTGCATCTGGGCATGAGACTGTCTAAGCTGCTCCTCAAGTGTTTTCACTTTTTCCTTCAGGGAGATGATTTCTGGAATGGTCCCTGTGCTCCCCTTCGTAGATTCTTCAGCATGCACATTCAAATGACACTTCAGCTCATTCTCTCGTCTAAGTGAACTATTTAAACTAAATTGAACAACCTGAAGTCTACCGGCAAATTCTTTTGAAATAGCCAAAAGAACTTCAGCAGTATTTTCAGCCACAAGTGCTCTCTCCAAATGTATTTCAATTGACTCTTTAATGAAGTCAAGTTCTGCTTCTGCATAAAGCAACTGTTGCTTAAGATCCTTCTCATTTGACCTTGTGTCTGAAAGCTTGTTTTCAAGATCAAGTTCTCGTGCCAATGATTCGTCCAACATTTTTAAGACACTCCATTGTTGATCAACAGTGCAGATGGATGACAAATGACCATTATCAAACTCCTGATCTCCATCCAACCCTAATTAAATGCATGCATTAAAGGAATTAGTGTCGCCATCTCAATATGTGCAAACAATAAAGCAACCTAAGAAACATGAACAACTTACTAGCTTCAACATGACACAAAGCTATAATGCTTTCAAACTTTAATGACTGTTTTTGTATATCGGCAATTGAATCTTGTAACTTCTTGACAGATTTTTCAGCATCAAGCAATTTTTCTCCTACTTCAGAAGCAATTGCTTCCAAGTTTTCACCATCAAAAAGATTTTGGCATGTCTCCATGATTTCAGTTTGTAGAAAGGACATGAAGCTTTGCAGTTCTTTCACCTCCGCACATAAAATTCCACACAGTATATCAGATTCAAAAAACTTCTGAACAGACTCAGCTAGGATGTCACCATGCTCCATCTTCCAAGATTCAAAATCATTGGCTCTATCAGCTACCAGCATCAAAAGTATTTCCAAATTAAGTAGCTTCTCTGAAGAATATGCAACATCAAGTTCTATTCTAGTTAGAGCCTCTGTTGCATTTCCTTCAATCATGTCGATTCCAAGTGTTCTCTCATCCTCTTGTAAGTAATTATCCTCAAGCTCATCAATAGCCATGATCTGATCAATCTTGTCCTGAATATAAAATACAATTTGATAAATAAAAGTAATGATGACAAAGAATATACGGAAAGAAAGGAGAATTCTGCAAGGGATGTAGCCATGTAGGGAAAAAATTGCGAGAATCCACTTATCATAATAGTTAGTTGCAACAAATTTACTCTATAACATAGATATATAATCACGATGAATGCTCGTGAAAGGAGCAGAATTTAGTAGTCATCTATTGATTTACTAAATGAGAAGGAAAAAAAAAATCACACAAGCAGGCACCAATAGATTCGTTACAAATTTGTCTCTGATATCCAACTAATATCATGAAGCCCAATGTGTTGTTCTAGCGATAAACTTGCAAGAATCTAAGCTTGAAGTACGATAGCATGAATGAATTATCCATACTGATAACAGAAAATAAGTAAAAAATGTTTGATCGAGTGAAACTAAGCAAAAATCCACCCACCTTGAGCCTGCAGACATCCTTCCTAAAATATCCAAAACGTAAAACAGTGTTAATAGTAAAACGACATTTTTTTACCACTCAAAAACACAAGCATCCTAAGGAAACCAACTGCCACAGATCGTCAGATCAGCCACCCTCCTGTTCAAGCAGTCTCAAGCAACCTTTCTTATCCCAAATGTACAGTAGGATTAATTCATCAAATTGAGATCGCGAACGACATAGAACCAGAGATTTGCGCCATCAAGCACGGTTAATACCATCACATCATCCCGGAATTTGCTACAATTCTTTCTTTTTAAATAAAAAAGTGTACAATTCACATTGCTAAATTTATATGAACGGCAAATCTAAAGGCGAAAACTTACGTGACTTGGAGACGGTTATCGCAGGAAACGGCGACTCTGACGGATTTCGAACCCCCGAATCTTCACGAAGATCCTAGAAATCCAAACATCTAGGGTTTCCCGAGGCGCTAATCTGGATCCGAGCTTGCAGAGCGGTGGGAGGAGAAACGAAGCGGCGCCTCCACCAGCGTCTCTCGTCGTGGATACCGCTTGGGAGAGAGAGAGATGGGCCCTCAATTACGGGCCTTTTTATATAAATACTGGGCCAAGTCCATTCATGCCCAGTATTCCTATTAATAATATTATATCATTTTAAACATATTATCATTATTATGAGAAGGACGATAAATGAATCAAACGTCTGTGAACCATTTTCGTGTTCGGTTTGATAATACTTTATTTATGTTCGTTCAAATATATACAATATCAATTAAATAAGCAAGCTTGAACAGGTTGTTAAACTAAATAAATAAAATTGAATACATATATGTTAAACTTGTTAATGTTCATAAACAATGTTTACACGAATCATATTCATTAATAAAACTCTCAACATGCTAAATAAATAAATAAGTTTGAATTATTAAATTTAATAATCAATCAAATAATTAAAAGTTTTAAATAATTAAAATTTTTAAATAATTAAATAAGTTTGAATTGAGAGCTTAATAATATTTAAACGAACCAAGCTCGAACCAAGTTCAAGCCAAACTTAAATTGAGAGCTCAATAACATCTAAACGGACTAAATTCAAATCAAATTTCAAACAAGCTCAGATCCCATAAAAAAAAAAAAAAATCAAGCCAACGAAAATATATATACAATTTTTATCTATTAAATTTTTTTCTCATTTATCTATTGTTTGCTCACCACGTGTCACACACCTGTTAAAACAACTTTAAAATATATATCGATATTTAAGTAAAATATAATAAAATATATTTCATCTGTTTCAAATTGTTGTCAAATCTTAAAATACTCTTTATAATATTTAAGTCCCTTTCGCCATAAGTATTATTAATTAAGTCCCCAGATTAGTCCCGTTGGTGAGTGCATCAGTAACTATATATAAAGTATTATTACATAATTTTTTTTTACCTTAATCAAAATTATTTAAATTTTGTCAAAAATATTTTAAATTTATCAAATTCATTTTAAATAGTAATGTTATTGTGTTGAATCTATGGGGAAGGAATCCAAATCGATTGAGGTTTGTCACGAGAGGCCCAATCGATCAGGAGGAATTTGTGAGCGAACAGAAAGCTTTTGAATCGATCAGGTGATTGATTGAAGCTGCGTAATCGATTGGGAGAAGCAGGAAGAAGTCGTTGCGAGGTTTGAACGGGAGAATCCAACGTGCCAATCGATTGGGGGTAAGACCAATCGATTGGTAACCCTAATCTGCGGATAAAAGACATTCGTTGAAGCTTCAAGCGATAGTTCTACTTCTCTATTTTTCACAGTCGGTTATTGAGATTTGGAAGACAAGTGTTGCTGCACTTTCCATCTAGTCAAGAGGTATCAACAAGCTACAAGAGATCAAACAATGTGTTTATTGTGTTGTTCATTCATTTCCTTGTTGTATTATCTTGTTGAGGACTTGTACGAGGTTTCTCCTCCTCCGGAGTATTTTTCGTAGAGTGATTTTCATAGTGAAGAATGTGCACTGTGTGGATCCTTAGATTAGTCACCTCAAAGAGATGGATACCAAGATCCGGGGGTTAGCATTGGTTTGAGTGTTTTTCGCTGCAATTCATCATCGATGAAGTGATTGGAGCTAACCACCGCCTTCTCTAGCTCCCGGTGTGTTCTAACAAGTGGTATTAGAGCAAGATCATTCTTCATCGGATTAGCCTTTGTTGGAGCACGAGATAGAGGAAGAAGAAGTTGATGTTTTGATCCTCAATTTCAACAAGTCAAAGAACTAATCTTAAAAGGAACTCAACTTCAAAATGGAACCCAGAGATGTATTGGTCCCTAGGTTAGTTTTGATGTGACCAACCTAATTAGGTTAGGTCCTGTGGTTACTAACCTTGTGACTAAGTATGCAGGAACATAGGATCAAAAGAAGTCGAGCAAAAGACGCGACGGACGAGAAGGACGACACGGGAAGCGAATCAACGAGCTCGGTGCGTCCGAGGGACGAGAAGTCTCGGAAGAGTACACCGGCGGACGAGAAGGATGTGTGCGGCGGTCTGAGGAACGAGAAGACAGGGAGGAAGCCTGTTCGAGGATGGAACATGAGTTTGGGTGAGCCCTATTCCGGATGTCCGACATCACACAAGCAACTAGAAGCATATGAAGTCGACAGGAGGAAATGAAGAAAATGGAGCAAAAGTTGTTGATGTGAAGTAGTGTCGGGAAGGTGCCTTCAGAACTCTCAGGGTGCCTTCAATAGGCTCCCTCAGCCTTGTGAAGGCGCCTTCGGGACGAAGGTGCCTTCAGACCCCCTGAAGGCGTCCTCATTGCGCAGAAATGCGTCATTGAGATGAGATAAAGTTTTATCAGTTAAGATAAAACTTTATCCGACTGAGGGTGCCTTAGGCATCCCTGAAGGCGCCCTCAACTCACGAGATCAAATTTTCAGGAGCTATAAAAAGGCCCCTGGAGCTAGGAATTAAACAATAACTTGTACACAACTGTTATACTGTTTT
>JBAMIB010433102.1:0-17951 GCA_037177415.1 Kaempferia rotunda | reverse complement strand
TGTGTTTTATTTTTTATTTTTTTTTTCAGCAGTGTGAGCTGTGATATATATATATATATATATATATATAATTGTGTGGTTGTGAATATTGCTTTATTCTATTTGTTTCCGGCCGTGTTGGGCGAGGATTTAGGGATATGTATTCAGGTTTCGTATTGTCACGGTTACAGGGGAGGTGTTGTCCGATTTTCGTTGGGCGGAGACTCTCTCAGGGCGTGACAGTTGTTTATTAAATTAAACTAATTTTAATTACATTATAATTGTTTTAATTGATATTAAAGAATTTTAACTATAATCACTTAATAATTTTAAATATATCAGAGTAACTTTAGTTAAAGTTGTTATAAAAACACTCGAATCAAAATATTTTTGATATAGAACCCTCTTTTAATATTTTTAAAAAATAGGATGATCCATTATTTTAAAAAATAAACTAATTTTAATATTTTTAACACATGAGAAATTAGTTAAGAAAAGGGTTCTGTCATTTTATCCCTAGAGTGATGGTTCTCGGGATGAATCAAGTAATGTGGTACTTGGAGTAGTCGATTCTTTTTTATCGGACGTTAAAATAAATTAGGAAGCGCTATGATGAATAGTCCAGAAGTCTAGTATCTTATTGTTAGGTGTCTTATTTAAAAGAAAAGTCTTTATAAATGCATCATAACTCAAAATAAATCTGCAAATACCATAATAACAATTTAGGATCCTTTCACTGATGGTTCTCACTAATGGTTGAGATTGTTCAATGAATGTCCAATGAGCAAACTTATATTTTTTAAATTATATTCCAGTTAAATAAAATTACAGAAAAAGTAAATTTACCAAAAATTAGCCATATATTTTATAATACCGTTGATTACTAGTAGATAAATTTTATTAAAATAATTTTGGGTGTGCATAAATTATTAATGTTTTGAAAACATTTTAATATTTATTAACTGTGAAGGCTTATACTAATTTATAACTTTATAAATTAGGAAAGCGTGGTATGCATAAAATGTGCATCTAACTCATTTATTTTTTAAAATGGCCATTGCAACTTCAAATCAAAATTAATTTTTTCTTACCTAAAGCCGATACAATCAAGATTTAAAAAAAAAAATAGAAACATAATATTTTATCCAGTCCTTTCGACTAATAATCATTAATGATCTTTAAAATATTGAATTTATGACAGTATTGCACTCTTTAAAATATCTAAGCATAAAAAAAATTCTCATTCGTAATCATATTTGACCTGCACGATCAAGTCATGTCATCGATTTTGTGCGGGAAATTTCAATGTTTGAGGGTCAATAATATCAAGGTTCCGTTAGTGTGGTCCTAATAAAATATTGGTGCAAACAAATAAATAAAATAATCAAAATTAAAGATAAATATTATAGAGATTAATTTTTAGATGTGCTAAATTATAATTCAAATTTATTTGATAGATGGATTAGAAAGAAAGATCATTTTTCTTCTGGATTAATAAATAACTTATCATCACTTTTGTTTTTTTAAAGATATTTCAATAAAAAAAAAGGGGTAAATTTATCAAAACTTATCCCTATAATTATATTTTACCCCCAAAATACTACTTTATTGTAATACTATTGATTACTTGCAAAATAAAATAATGGAAAGCTTATAAAAATATATTGTGGCGATCAGTCATGATAATTTGACTATATATTTTTATATCAAATTTGAATTTAAAATGTAAAAAATGGAATGATGAACAAAAATGTAAATTGAATACCTAATTTGAGTATATAGATATACAAATGATGAATAGAATAATCCTCATTGCATTTTATTACTCAATTAATTTATTGTGGAAGAATTAGTTCAACCTTGAGATTTATTAAATAGCTATCACCTTTTGATTTTAGTCTATTTAGACCGTGTAAATCTTAAGCATGCGTATCCCTTCAAATTACAGCCATCTAGCAATAAGTTCACGGTGGAGCTCACGATGATGAAACCACTTGTTATCGCAAAATCGTGACTTAGCTGCGGCGTATTATTGAAAATTTTTTTTATTAATCAATTAGAGATCTAGAGTTCGAGACTCAGTTGTGCCGTATTATTGAAAAATTTTCTCATTAATTAACCAAAGATATAGAGTTTGAGACTTAGCTGTGGCGTATTATTAAAAAAAATTCATTAATAGGTATTTATAGATTATATTAAAGCTTATGAGTAATTTTTAGATGTTTTTTTATATAAAAGGCATACACTGTCATGTCATTGTTTTCTTTAATCATACATCTTAGAATTGACAACACTACGAATAAAGAACCTTCTATAAATATTTTAGGTCAACTATGTTAGAAAATATATTTTCTCGACATTTTGGCTACGATCAAATATAATATATATTCTTATTAGTTTAATATTTGATTAAAAAATTAAAACAATTTTTTTACCAGGGAGAGTTTGTTAACTGGGATGAGCTTGGCGCACCCTTACCGAGTTTAATTTATAAGTCTATATTTATCTATTATATTACACATGTAATGTATGTCCGCGAACTAATAAATGAAAGGAGAGAGATTCAATTCGATTGAAGATGTAGGGTTAAAAAAAAATGTAATGATGTTTCAAAACATAATTATGTGTTAAGTAAATATTAAAGTTCCGTGTGCATTTAAAATTATTTTAAAATTAATTGCATCGTATTACAAATTTAAGTTTGGACTCATAAAACGTTGACTTTTGTCAATTACAGCTAAGTTTGTGGGACGTCTGGACGATTTACTACTTCACCACTAGATGCACGGCTTTAAGTCCTTGTTGACAAATATCACAAGGTAAGAGAGAAAAAATGCATGAATTAATCCATAAGCTATTACTATCATGCGGTAAAAAAAAAAAGACTAAAAAGAATGGTTCACTTACTCGAACGTTTCTATTAATCTGTCTCTAAACTAATACGAAGGAGGTAAATCACATGTGAGTACTAGCTATTAATGTAAATTGTCAAGACATATGAAGGTATATGCTCGAATACGTCGAGGATCGATTTTAAGTGCTCATATGGTAATTTCTCATACTTTAACCACCCGATGGAACATAAACTACTACTATGATGATGACCTCGATTGAGAATATTTGGCCTACAATTAAATTATTTAAAAGATAATTAATTTGACTCCAAATATTCTCTGGATTTATTTTTGTAAAAGTAGGATAACTAAGTATATACAGTTTTGTAAACTCTAATATTTCTACATGGATGTTTTTATTCTAAGAAACCTAACACATACCTTTAAAATTTAAAGTAACATAATGATAGTATTTAAAGTAATATAATGATAGTAACCTCATCCCATCCTCCATCGTATACCTCATATTACATATATATATTGATGCTCTCCCGATGGTAGTAATTGGATATTTGTATGGGTAGTGTTTCAATAAATTTTAGAATTAATTCTCAGAGGGTATAAAATCTCTTACTATGTGTCTGACATTCTCCATGTAAAGAGTTGTTGTACTAGGATAAATACTTCTATGATTTACCCATTCCAGTGAGTACGAAGCCATCCTGAAAGGGGCCGTTAAGATGACGATACTCAATACGTGGATATGACATAATAAATAAATAAATTAATGATTATTAGTTACTTAACTTAGTTTGGAAGCAAATGATAAATTTCTTAAAGAACAAGTCATCCCTTCATATTTTATTTAAACAATCCTCACCTTTGTATTAGTGTTATTGGGTGGGATGAAATGATTATTTTCTTTAATAGGAGAAGTATTCTATAATACTAACTTTTTCGAGGTGTATTTTGTAAAAGAAGTTAAACCGGAGTTGAGTAACAACTTGGATCGAGCCCAATAAAATCAGTATTTGGGCCTCTATTAGGCATAATAGGAGCAAGCAAATTAGGCCGAGCCAATCGATATCAGATCCGGATCCGTAACCGTGTCGAGTATCTTCGCGTCGACGCAGCTCGAACACTTCCTTGACCTTCTTCTGTTTTGTCTTTCCGCTTCCACCGCCCGCCTTTTGCTTTTCCCTCCTCCTTTCTCCGCTGCGCTTAGCTCCGCCCGCTCATCCATGGAACCGGAGGTTCCTACAATGGTCTGCCTCAAACGAAGCCCTCTTACTCTGTTTTCTCATCATTCCGCTGCCCTCTAATTTTCTTTACAGTTGGTTTTGATTCCGCTAATTTATCGTTTTCTTGTTCCAGAGCGACAAGGATCTCCTCCTGAAGCTGCAAGAGGCTTTGAGTTCGGATCCCGACAATTCCCGCCACCACTACGACCTGGTTTGCTTCTCGTTTTGTTTCGATGCTTCTCGCGTGTCTGGTTCTTGTTTTTAATCATTTCTCTTTAAGTTTAGGGCATTTATCTATGGGAAAGAGCGGAAGCAATGGAGCTGTCTGCTGAGCAAGTGAATCAGTTAAAAGAGAAAGCAGCGGAGCATTTCTTGGCCTCTGCGAAGTTGAACCCTAGCAACGGCCCCGCGTTCCGGTTCCTAGGGCATTACTACAGAGAGGTTTCAGTGGATGCACAGAGGTCAGTCAAGTGCTACCAGAGGGCAGTTGCCTTGGATTCCAATGACTCTGAAGCTGGAGTGAGTCTGTTGTGCTAAAATAAGCCGATTTTCTGTACTTGTCTGAAGCTGGCATTTTTGGTTCATTTTAGTTTTTTTTACTTGTGCTATGACCAAATTTATCTTTTCGTCCATAATTCTTCTTATCAAATTTTGAAGGTGAGCAGTATAGTCAGCTCACCTGTGGGTTTCACAATTTATTTTTATACTTCTAGTCTTTTTAATCTTCCGTCTCTCACTCTTGCCAAAGGTAACCATCTAAACAGTAAATTAGAACACTTTCAATTCATCGGTCAAAGATTTCAATCCCCTTATGGTACATTAAAGAAAAAAAAACAATATACCGAGAAATCTCACTTTCAACTTGAGACCTGGATTAAACTTTAGCATGATATCAGATATGGAAGAAAGGATATGTTTTAATACCACATTCACCTTTCATTTTCCCTTAGCTATTGACCATTCTTCAATAATCTCCATTATTGTCAGAGTAGAAGCCAATGGTGAAGGAAGCTGATGGAGGTTTTCTTTTTGTATACTCTATTGCTTAAAGTTCTTTAATTTTGCTTACGATGTGCATTCTTCAACTATAGATATCAAGCATCCAAGAACATTTTCCATTCTTTTATCCTAGTTTCAGCATCAAATTAGAGCTATTCATGACCTGAAAAGCAAAAACTTCCCTTGAAGTTGTGAGAGGAGAATCAGGCAGTGAAGAGGGGTGTAGGAATTGTCTAGACCAGAGAAAAAGGAAGTAAATGAGTGAATTTATTGAGACATTGAGGAGCCTACTTTTGAAAACCTAGTTTGAGGTTGAATAGACCAAAATGCTTTCAACCCGTGTTGTCACAAGGAATTAAAATTGTTAGTGAATGTGGCATTGAATCTATAACAGTCCAGGTTTGAACATAAAAGTTTGCCAATCTAGTATAGAAGTTGTAGTTTTATTTTACACACCAGATGAAGATTTTTCTAAGTCTGCTCTGAGGAAAAGTAAAGAGACTTTAATTATCCTTTTCCTGGCATGTGAATTAAAGTTGTTCGCCCACGTAAATTGATTAACCATTCAAATCAACATATAAATGTATAAGGATAAATCTTAATTTTAGGCCATTTGCATTGTCAATTAATAAGCCAAAAAACAAATGTGGGCAACAAAAGATGTGATTTATGGTGCGAGAACCATAGGCGGGATTAGTTATCATATGAAAAAGAATAACCTAATCAGTATTATTGAAACTACCCCAACCCTTTTTATTGGAATGTCAAAATTCTAGTTAACCAACCCTCTTTTATTTGTGTATGCAGGATGCACTATGCGATCTTTTGGATGGGGAGGGAAAGGAGAGCTTGGAGATGGCTGTGTGTAAGGAATCATCAGAGAAATCTCCCAGAGCTTTTTGGGCATTTCGAAGATTGGGATACTTGCAGGTTTTAGCAAAAACAAACCTTTTCATTATTTTTCATATTTATGTATGATTGCGGTTTTGTGTTATTTGTTGCTGTTGTTTCCACTTTTATTGGTCCTATGCACATCTGTTGATAAATCACCACTACTCATTTTTCTAAAGGCAACCTAGATTTGTTTATTCTATGTGTGATTTATTCAAATTGAACATGTTAAACAGGCTTTTAACAGAATTTCATAAAGATAATCTTTAGGTAATATAAATTTCAGATCCACCAACGAAGATGGTCTGAGGCGGTACCAAATCTTCAGCACGCAATACGAGGCTACCCAGCATGTGCAGACCTGTGGGAAGTGTGTGTTCTTATAACAGGCAACACTTGTTCTACTTTTTTTTTTATTTATTTTTTATTTGCATATATTCCAGATTGTTTATTTTGTAATTTTAGGCACTTGGTCTGGCATACCATCGTTTAGGCATGTTTACTGCTTCTCTAAAGGTATAGTAACTTCATTATTTGCATGAATACTACCTGGTTGGTTCTTTCCATGAAGCTTGTTATGCATATTTGTTCCTGAAAAGTTCACTGATCTTATGTAGCTAGGGGTGCTTCAATACCATTGTTTTATATGGAAAAAACATTATTATTGATATTCCTGATCTAATGAATGCCATGTTTTTTTTTTTCTCTTTTCCTCGAAACAGTCATATGGACGAGCCATTGAGCTGGAAGAGGCAAGAATATTTGCATTGGTGGAGAGTGGATATATCCATACAATACTTGGTTCTTTCAGAAAAGTAAGGCTTCTTCTACCTGTGGCAAAACTGGGGCTGGGATCCTTGATCTAAATATTGTTACTTGCTTTGTATATAATATCATCCATATCATTCCTTTTTCTATTTCATGCTTCACCCTTTAAAAGTTGGATTTCTCTTGATTTGAATGCTTAAATTTGAAGGTTTTAATATAAGGGTTGATATGTATTTTTTTTATTTGACTTTCATGCATAAGTTTGCGAGCCATTAATTTACAGGCTTTTTGTACATTTTTGAGGCTACAATTTGTGATATTGGTGCAAATTTGAATTTAATTTTAAGTTTTAGTTTTGTGAGAGTTAGATTTGGTAAGCTCTCCTCTTTAGGAGAGTTAAGTCCTTAAAGGAAGTCTTTAAGTTGGTAATTTGCTTATTTTAATGTGTAGGATAGTTGGTGGAAATTAAATTAAATTTGATTTGTTTCATATTTTTGTAATTTGATCATTTCCCAATTTATTTAGGTTAGAGTCTTTAAAAGGGATTTAATTTTTCCATGTTAGGTCATCTTTGCGTAATAAAATTTCCTATGTTAGTTTCTTTGTGTAAGATATTTATTTCTCTTTGTGAGTTTGCTTACCCCTTATACTGCTTGTGGTGGTATCTGATTTGTGTGTGGGTTTTGATCCACTTCTTTACTTGTATTAATTTGGTATCAACTGAGAAATTTGGCTCTTGTACTATCCAATATGCGCAACACTAGCAATTTCCTCACCCTGCATTGACTGTAAGCCCCTTTCTTGCAGGCTCTGTTCACTCACAAGTTCTCACCACTGTAGCATCGGTTCCAAGCCTGTCACCTTGTGATGCCTTAACTCACACATTCTTGAGTCCCTCAAGCAAGTTATCCTCTTTGATCTTGCGGATGCACTTACCTCCTGCACACAAAGCAAACACAACAAAATCATTCACACTCTCAACCACAGTACATTTTGTTGTGGATCGAATCCCCCTCATTGCGTCCTTTAACATCTGCTCGCTGCCCCACTAGCCCAACACCTCCATGAGATCTCCTCAACGCCACCTCTCATCCACTATATCTTTACTCCATGCCTATTCATCTTGTGCCTCCAAGAAACTTCATCTTCTCCACATCACTGGCTCATGTCTGCACAAATCGCCTCTCCTCGTCCAACTGCAGAAGCCACTCGTTGGCCAACTATACTGAAAATCCTTCTTCTCCAACCTACCCTTGTAGAAGTAGACCATCAACTGACTTCCTCTTCCTCGGTTGAGATTGTAACATAGCATTTATTCAAATTGTTCATGGAGCCCCACAATTTGCCTCTGTTTGCTTCCTTGGGTTGGCTCAACCTTGATAAAAGATGTTAAATTACTGTAGCAGCAACAACCCCAATTTCTAATGAGGTTTTGTTTAAGATTGTATTTTATCTAAGTTTGCACAAAGATAAGAGCTTAAAGCCTTACTTGATCTAGATCTACACATGGCAATTTCAATAGTTGATAGGCACGTGTAACCTCAGTTATCTTGCTCGTCTCTTTGAAATATTATTTTTAAATTTTGGTTGGTTTAGTCAATTCTTATGCATTTACTTTGTTTCCTCATAAAAACTTCATTAGTCTCTTATTTACTTCCTAGTTAATTATGCTTTTTTATTTTTATTTTTCATTATTTGTTAACTCATGCATCAGCTATGACAAGAGGCAATGCAATTGTAAGATTATTTTTGTTGGTTGAGAGGCAATACCATAGTATTAGATCATTTTTGCGGAGATATAAATATCCACAATTCCTAGGGATCGATTGATCTAGGTCATCTATAGTAATTCGTTGGAGAATCTTGTGTCGAGGTTGTTTTCATAATCTAATTAACTAAAAAAAATAGCAGTTCGGTGCACAAAGCTTCCGTCAATGCAGGTCCCTGCAAAGAGTCACACCACATTGAGTTTATTGTACTTAGTCTTACCCTCCATTGTAAGAGACTATTTTCGCAACTCAAACTTGGGACCACCAGGTTTATGACAACAAATTTACTGTCGCGCCAACACTCCCCTTCTCATAATCTAATTAATTGAACAATAAAAAAATAGAAAAGAAAATCTAATCAAAGACCTTTTATTGGATCCAATGTAAAATGAACATAATCAAAGGATTCAAAAGGATAGGCTAGCAATAAACTGGGCACATTAAGTATCACAAATAATGGATGAATTATACCTGGTTGCGAGGGGATAAAATTTGCATTCTAGAGAAGTAGAAGATGACAAATTTATGAAAAAAATCTGCAAATAATAGGAATAAATATTACTATTAGAAGAGGGGTAATAGGGGAGAGAAGTTGATGGGCAAGAGCGTAGGGTATAATTTGCTGAGAGAAGGAAGAAACTTGTAGTGGTAAAAGAGTAAAAATTGTAAATAAAAAAACTAAGCTTAAGTTGAGATTAAATAAATAAAAATCTACCTGAAGAGAAGAAATAAACAAGAGAAGATGGAAAAGCCACCTGGAGCAGAAAAGGAAGAGAAAGATGGCTTCAACTGTGTTGGTGTTGCTGCAATTCAAGCTTAGGAAGAAAAGTGCCATGGGGTTGGGTAGGGAATTTAGGATATTAGAGATTCATTCAAGTGAAATTTCTCAAACAAAACATTTTTGAAAAATACTCACTAAAATTGCCTTGTCGCTAAAGCAGGCTGCTTGAACTACCTTTTAGAAATCTGTTTAATGGGGACTGGGTATTGACTAGGCGAGCCAGTTTCCTTTCAATACTGCCTAGGTGGCCACCTGGATCACTTTTAAAACTCTAGTTTTTTATGGCCTATGTCTTCCCCTTTAAAATCTGCCTTGGTCGCTGTATGTGTAGGCCATGTAGGGCTTGTTAAAATCACAGAACTATATATTTTGTGTATGCTTTTCATATGCCTGTAGCTTATCTTTGTTCACAAACATTCCACTGTCTGCTATACCTTGGCAGCTTGACTCTAAGACTGCTAAATAAAATCAAGAATATATATTATGGTATTCTCTCAAACCATATTGTGTATGGTCATTTCATACCACCTGGTATGGACTATAGTTGTTCTTCTATGATTACCATTTAGCTTAATCCCTACTTTTCTGTGCATTCTATGGTTGCAGGGAGTTGAACAATTTCAATTTGCTTTGGAATTAGCACCACATAATATATCTGTAAACCTTGGACTTGCTTCTGCATTGCTTGGTTGGTCAAAGGAGTGCGTAAAATCTGGAGCATTTGTTTGGGCAGCTGCTCTCTTGAGGGTTAGATGCAGAATTTTCTGAAACTCACTCTTTGTTGAATCTGAAAAAGTGATAACAGTTTACCTGGAATGTAGGAAGCATTAGAAGCAACAAAAACTAGTACCTCTTTATCTGGAAATTTATTTTCTGCTTGGAAGTTGCAAGGGGATATTCAGGTATGTGAAAGAATAGATAATCCTATTATTGATAGGGCATTGTTTAAAACAATAATCCTCTGGATTTGCATATACAATGATAATAGAATATGTATTATTTAATCCCTTAATTAACAGTGTACTATTCAAGTTCCTCTTTGCTTGTAAATGATAATCATTTCTATTCCTTGAATCTTCTACTCTATATCACTTCTTCTGTTCCTTAATGTGGATCTTATGAGCAACAACACTGCCCAGTGTCTGGCTCAATAGAAATAAAATCTCTCATTCTGTTGCTGTACATCACATGGTGAATAGCACCATGATATAACACGCCAAGCCAATCCATTTACAAGACATATCAATCTTGCATTTATTGGTTTTCGCTTATATCCCAGATGATCTTGATTTCATATAGGTGGGCATTGCTTGCAGCACTAGTCTATATAGACTTGTGCAATTGTGTTTGGATGTAACAAACTTTTTCTATTTCTACTTCTTGCCCGCCCCTTTTATTTCTCTCATCTTTCTTTTCCTCATTCTGCATTAGTTTCCTTTCCCTTTTCTTCATTTTTTTTTTGTAAAAGAGCCTTTTCAAATCCCCCTTTGCAACTACTCCTAGCAGTCAAATCATATTAGTGGTCCCAAAACATCTTTATTGATTGAACTAGATTGGTAGATCGAGTTAAGGAACAATTAATTTAGAGTTTTGCTTAATTAATCATATTATCTTATCATGACTATTGGCTTATTAATGAGTAGAATCAGATTACATACATTTAGTACATATATTAATACTTTTATAATTGCTAGGTACTATGACTTATAAATACTATAAAATTCCTATTGTAATAATAAAAAATAGTACAATTAATTACAGAAGCAGTACCTATCTGATAGCTATATATCCCTAACCAGACATAGCTTATACCATAAAAATATATATACGTAGTTGGAAACTAGGTTTATTTTTTTATGATTCAAGTCCAATGATTGTATATATAGACCTTGAGCTTGATTCTTTTATCAAAAAGTTGGCATATGGTTGGTATATTTGTTTAATGCAACTCTCCTCAAACTAAGCAAAGATATCAACCAATCCAATTTGTTACACAAAGCTATAGACCTATTTTCTATGAGTGACTTGAAAATGGGTGAGTATATGATATCGAAAATTTGTTCTTCAGAGTGAGTATATGAGATAATTGATCTCTTATTTTTTCTTTCTCTCCTTACTTTCTTTCAAATGAAACACAACCTAAGGGATATTCCATCTTTGATTCTAGTATCGATGACGCTTGAGCTATGTTATTGCCTTTTCTGATTGACATTATGCTTAAATGCACAGATGATCTATTCTACTTCAGGAAATTACTTTATTATTTTGTTTATTCAAAGATATAGCCAAATGAGAAGTTGCATGAATAAGCATCAATGTGTCTCTTGAAGATGTTATTGACATTACCAATTTGATATCTAGTTTGTACTCATCAGAGTCAAATTCTATTTTACTGAGGACAATGCTGATGCTTGTGAATAATGGAATCCAAAGTACCTGCTCTAGTGTTTTTTTTTTAAAATATCTTTATATGTTATTTATATTTTGTTATTTTGTACTTCAGTATGTGTTAATTGTGATGTCTCATCTACTTGAGTTGCACTAAGTAATAATAATCAGAGAGGATATCTAAATATAGCTTCAACTAAGTGTTCGCTTCAATTTTTTTATTAGTTTATTACAATAACTTTCTAATTTGTTTAAATTATGGTCAATGGGCACATGACATGTGTGTTGTTTATTTAGTAATTGATCAATGTGGACTCAGGAGTCAAGTATTGCCATGTCATTAGTATCTCAGTTATAACTACTAAACCATGATGTACAGTGACTATCTAACAAATGAATGTGAATTTTACTAGTAATATACAATGATATTGGTGATGTCCAATCCAGACAACTAACAGGATAAAAGTTAGACACGTCTTCTTGAAGTTTGAAACTTGTGCATCCAATGAATCCAAATTGAAAATGTGGTTAAATTTGAAACAAGCTCTGTAGTTGTTATATTTACACATTACCTAATAATCCTAATACATAACATGAAATTACCACACTTAACCTGTTTATACTGTTTATGATATTTAGATTGCATATGCAAATTGCTTTCCATGGGAAAATGAGAACAAAGGGTATGACATAGATGAGGAAATCTTCAAGTTGTCAATTGTCAATTGGAAAAAGGAACGAAATTCTGCTGCAAACAGTTCTAAGCACTCATACCAGCGTGCTTTACACTTGGCTCCATGGCAGGCTAATATTTACACTGATATTGCAATCTCAATTGATTTAATTGACTCTCTAGAAGAGAAAAACAAAGATGGACAGGATGCTTGGTAAGATCATCTATGGAGAATTCTGGTGCTTTTTGCAAATTCTTATGTGCAAGAATCTAGCTAAGTTTTTTCTGAGTTCATTAGGCAGCTGCCGGAGAAGATGGCTTTGGGTGGTTTGATGCTGGAGGGAAGCAATAAGGAATTCTGGGTTCTGCTTGGATGTTTGGCTAGCAATGATGCTCTGAAGCAACATTCTTTGATTAGAGCATTGCAGCTGGATTTATCTCTTTCATCAGCATGGGCACATCTTGGCAAGGTAAGGTGAAAATACTCTTCATTAGTTGAATTTTCATATATGATTGTCTGATTTTGTTATGGTACAGCTATATAGAAGCTTGGGAGAGAAGCAGTTGGCAAGTGAAGCATTTGACCATGCAAGAAGTATTGATCCTTCTTTGGCATTGCCATGGGCTGGCATGTCATCTGGATTTGATGATGGGTACATAGTTACAATTTTTTTTTTTTTTCAACAGTCATATTATGCTATAATGTCATTTTCTTGGATATTGACTGAGGATATGTGGGTATAGTCAAGGTATTGTCGACTTTGGGAGTAAATTGGGAGTGCATAATTTTTTTTTTCCTCTTATTGTCGACTCCAGTAAGGTCTTTAAGTTCGTTTAATGTGGGCTATTGATCTCTCAACTGAGCCTTCAGTGAAAGTCTTGTTGTTATTACTGAATGTCATCTGATGAGGGAAGTTTATGCCCCTATTGACAAGGAATGAGGAATTTCGAAGCTTTATAAAGCCTAACTCCACTCTATGCGTCCCCTTTTGGGAAGGCAAAATTGTGAGGGTCTCAAGGTTGACAATACCTCAACAAACCAATTCCCCATTCGATCCTATTCAATATCCAGGCAATGATAACTGTTAGTGTGCTTCTTAGGGGTTTATGTCATTTTTCAGTTTTTCCTTCTCATATGCTTAGGCTTTGCTCGGCGGATGAAGCATACGAAAGTTGCCTTTGGGCCGTGCAGATACTTCCTGTAAGCATCTTTATTTTATTATCATATTACTTTTTCTTTTTTTCTGTTGCAATTCCTACGTTGAGTAGATATAAGTTTAGCCTTTGATTTTTTATCACAAAAATATTTTGTGCAAGAAAATGTTTTTAGCAAAGCACTTTCATGGAATAGTAACTTATTTCTTTTAGTTCCTCCTATAAAAATGTCTCAAAATTTAATTTCTAGAGTTTGGTTGATCACATAAACATGCACACATGTAGGTCAGGGTGCACCAACATGTGGGATGCCTAGGGTACATTCGAATTTTATAAATTTATTTTACTGTTTGCAATATTAAATTGACCATGTCATAATAGTAGTATTTATGCTGTAATATTTTGAATTCTGAATGAAAGGAAAGGAAAAAGTAAATTAGTGAAATAAATTTTGAGCTTAACTACTGCAGTTTTCTTTTCTTTTCTTTATTTCTTTAGTTCCCATTTTCCTGATAAATTGAAATAGATACTTCTGTGAGCCTTTTTTTTTCTCACCATTTCAATAAAAGGACAGTCCTTATAAATTATCTCCTAGGCTCTTTCAGTTTGATGTGATAAATAAAAAAATTAATGAAACTGTAATTTTAAAAATGTAAAATCTCTTGTCATAGCCATCTGAGTAAACAAATGAGTTAACACTTAAATTATCAGACAAGCGCATAGACCTCTTTAGTCACTGGTTATCTGGGTTGTGCATGCATTAGCTTTTGCAAATTAGTAAAAATCATCTACCATTTTTGATAGTCATTTAGCTGGTACTTAAGTTGGTCCTGGAGCAATCTGGTTTGCTCACTTCATGCTTGTAATTCATACAGCTTGCCGAGTTTCAGATTGGTCTTGGTGTACTTGCTGTTCTTTCTGGTCATGAGCTGTCTCCACAGGTATTTGCTATATTAATGTCCTTGCATCCAAAAATGTTAATTTGGCAACAGTGTTTTCTATGATTTACTGGGAGTATCATGAAATGATCCAATAAATTCCTAAAAGATCTACTTCATTTTGAAAGCAGGTTTTGATGACAATTTGGCATAGTAATCCATATCCTAGTATGATGCTAACATGTTTTTTTGTCCTTATGATCTTCTAGGATCTTGCTAGCAGTGAATGTCAAAATATTGTGATATTTTCTATAGAGCAAGCTTGCTTATTACTTGGATTGATTTCTCTATTTACCAAAAATTGCAAGTTCAAACTTTCATTTAATCCTTGCCAGTTAAAGTGATGCAGAAGTCACATATATTGTTAGCTTTGGTTACCATTTGTAGGAATTAAAGAAGGATTATCTAAGCAAATTATTGCCCATTTAGATATGCCTCCACTTTAGGAATATATTTTTGTTTTTATCCCGTCTGATGTATTGTTAAAAATTAAGATAATTGAGTGATAGTCCACTAATTATTTTATTTTATTTTATTTGATGTCTTGTATTATGCTACCGATAGAACACCTTCTATTGTTTGAAATTTTGAATAACATTATTTTCCATTTGGTATCAAAGTGGACCCTTGTCTCAAATTGTCTGCTCCTCGTCCTAGAGAAACACCTCTGTTGCCATGCTATTTGTTATGTACATTGTTGTAGTACTTTTGAGTGTTGCAACTATAGAGACTGTCTTTTGATACTTAAGTAATTTGCTAAAATCTCCGTGTGTGTTTTATACTGCTGTTCCTCTTTCCCTTCTGTCGCTCATCATGAGCCCTTTTACTACTATCTCTTGTTTTTGCTCCATTCCTAGTCTTAAGGATGCCTTAAATTTAAAACCACAGGTCCTCAGACCTTTGCTATTTGGTTTCTAGTATGTATTCATTAAAATTGTAGATCTTTGTGTTCTACATGGCTATTTCTAAAAATTTTTTGAGCATGATAAGTTGGGATGCCAAGTGCTTACTTGGAGTAGCAATATTTGAGTGTTGATTTTGGGCCCAAGAAAGGTTTCAAGTATCCTCAAATGCTGGAATTTTGATCTTTGAGTGAAACACTATTTTCGTACCATGTCGTGACGACACTTGGCGTTCTCTAAAGCATTTCAAGACCAATGTAAATAAGTTTTGTTCTAATAATCTTCGTTTTTTGGTTTGTTTACCTTTATGTATAACCTTATAGCAATTGTACAGCTAATTAAATTAAATTTTAGGTCAACATGTAACAAAAATATAGCAAATGAATAATATTTATAAATTCCTAATGCCTAGATCAATGCTTGTAGCATTGATTTTTTCAACATTCTACCGAGATTAATCTATATCTTTTAAGACCCTAATTAGTGCTCCCAAGACATGGTACAAAGAATGTGTTTCTTTACATGTCTATACATATATCTTGGTCAACCACTTGTAGTTGGACTTAGATTGGTACTTTTAGAAATGTTATAAGTACAACATATGAACAGATCTCTATTTACTTGAATTTGGCATCACTCCTCTGTACTATGATCAAATACTTTGACTGGTTCATTTCCTCCTCCCCTTGTGACTACACAAAATCGAAGAATGAGACATACCAGAGAATTTTGTTGGCCAAGTCAAGCTCAAACAATATTAGCTTAGTTAGGCTTTATCTTAGTCAATACCAATGAAATCGTAGTCCCAATGAAACCACAATGACCCTAGCATAACAATGACACTTGTCTCATCATAGTCTTAATATTTGCCTACATTATTTTAATTTTTGTTATGCTAGGAAGTGCTAGGCCCTTGAAGCGTGAGGGAGGAAGAAGGGTTGGCCACCACCTTCAAAGCTTCGACCACCAATTTTGATGGAGAAGGAAAGACGATGTGAGGGAGAGAGCTTAGATCAAAATCTATATTAGAATAAGTATTAGGCTTTAGAGTTAAAGTGACCTTTATATACTTTGCTTCCTAATAAACCCGTAAGGTCTCATCCACAACATAAAGCATGTAACCTCATTCAATTGGATATTCTTTCTCTAGAGGACGCCAAGAACGTTTACTAAAATATGTCATCTAGGAGATGCCTTTTAGACCTTATCAATTAAAATTTAACCCAATGGTTGGTATTGAGATCTATTCTCATCCATTGAATTTAAAGCTTATAGAAAAATAATTAGGATCATATTCACATAAATTACCCTTTAATTAATTTCTAATTTGGCCTCTCTATCCAATTGCCCAAATTAACCTTTAATCTGACAGTAGACCTCTCTAAGTCATCTTAATTAAATCTCCATTAATCAACATAATTAACTACTTAGTTATTTGATTAATCAGTCAAGAGATTTAATACTTAATTATCCTTAGATCTCCCTCAAGGCTACATGCTGATAACATGCTAATATCTTGAGTCTTCAGCATGCAACTTGCAACTTTTTAGACTCCTAAAAATTAGTGGCAATAACACGTGAGTGAGTAGAGACATTTTGATCCCACATGAAGACCTTTTTCATTGGTTTAGGTACACAAATCTTGATTGATCTATAGTAAAGCATTGGTATTATCCACTATTTTGGAAGTGGTGATTTCCACAAAAGCTTTTTGCAGTACAGTGACTCTTATCATCTGACGTCATGGTGTGTTCGGAGGATTTGGATCCGTGTCTGTCACAATAGAGCATATCCAAGTGTTTTGCACTTGGTACAGCCAACTTGAGAACACTTCTTAACTCAATATTGGTTGATTTGAGTCTAAGTGATCACCAATTGAATTGGCTGTGTGGTATGTTCTCAATTCATGGGGAGCAACTTTTTTCTTTTTGTTAATTATGCCTAGTTCTCCATCCTCCACGTACTTATTAAGGTCAAACTAATCATTATTTTTAAATATAGGGCTGCCACATAAGTGGATATGATAGAGGTACAGAATTCTCATTGCATTTGGGTCACTATACGTGGCTATCTTATGTGGTTTGAAAGCTTGAAATTGATTTCCTCTAGCAACAGCTGCCTCTTACACTCACAAAGTTTGATGAGTTTTAAAGATTTAACATTCATCGGATGCAATCATCTTTTTTATATCATACTAGCTAAGGAAAAAAATTTAACTTCTTAAATTGTCTTCCATTTTATACTAAATCTTTCTGCATAAAAATGGAATACCTTTATGATTATATTTTGGTTATACTTCATATTATTAATCATCTTGGATGAGTTAGGTTTGCTAAGATGGTATTGTCATTGCAACCAAATTCCATTGTAATATGCCATATATCACTAGGAAGGAGTTGGCCTTCTTCCTACCCCATATGGTGGGGAGAAAGCTCAAACTTAAGGAGAAAGCTATCACTATACACTATCTATCTACCAGTCTCATGAGTACATAATATGAGCTGATGCTGCATTGTGATTTTCATGATGTTATAGCCTATGACCTCGGCCAGATTTTGAGTGAGGCTGCATCTTGATATCTATGTGAGTTATATCCTTTTCTGATTAAGTCTATGCACTAGGTATATCAGTGA
>JBAMIB010433008.1:0-17953 GCA_037177415.1 Kaempferia rotunda | reverse complement strand
CAAAAATGGCTATTTTTTATTTAAAAATTACTTTCACAATCTTTTTATTTGATTTCTATCCATTTTTTTATTTTGACTAGGAAATAGAAGTATGAATTATCAAACAAATTTTAGAAATTTTTCTTCTAAAAATATTTTTCTATGATTTTTTTATATTAAAATAGTAATTTTTATCATTAAAAATATTAAAAAAGTGAATTTTTGAGAACTTAAATTTTCTTCACTTGGATTTTTTTTATTTTCAACACTTAAAAATTTTCTCATGATTTTTTGAGTTGTAAAATATTTTTTCTAATTATCTAAACATGAAATATATTTTTCAAAATGTATTTATTTTTTATAAAAAAATTGAATATTTTTGTGGAAATTTTTCTACAAATCCGGATAATGTATAGTGTTAACAAAAATATTTTCACAAAATAAACTAAATTTTAGAATTAATTTATCAAAATTAATTTTTAAATCCTAATTTTTATTTTAGAAATAAACTTTCAATTTATTTTTAAGTGTTCTTCAATTCACTGTCTTATATTACCCTTAGATTTTTTTCATGATTTTTATTTTTGTGCCTCGATTTTTAATATGATCAAATGGGAAGAGGTATGTTAAGTTTAAGGGAGGTAATATTTTTACACTTTTATTGCATATTTTCTTTACATTTCATTGTTTATTTATTTTTTTTAAGTCTTTTTTTATCCTAATATTTACTTGAATTGCTCACATAAAAATAAGAGATTGTTGATGTCCCAGATTAATTTTGATGTGATCAACCAAATTATGTTAGGTCATGCTATTTTCTCACCTTGTGTCTAAATGTGTAAAAACTTAGGAATACAAGAAGTCAAGCGAAAGACGCAACAAACGAGAAAAATGACGCGGAAAAGAGTCGACGAGTTTGACGCTTCTGAGGGATGAGAAGCTGTAGAAGAGTACACCGGCGGAGAGAGAATGACACGCACGACAGTTTAAGGGATGGGAAGCCGGGGAGGAAACCCACTTGAAAAGGACAATGAGTTCGGGTTAGCTCAATTCCAGATGTCTGAGATCACCCAAGCGAATGGAGCAGAATGGAGCTAACCGCAACCAAAGTCAATGCAGCGTTGACTTTGGTGGGTCTGTGGCGTCCGGACCACCCAAGGTGCCTAGGTGGCCTGCGTTGCGCAACTGTTGCATGACAGTGACAGGTTCGCACACTTCGGGTGTCCGGAAGTGGATACAAGTTTATTCACGCAATTTCACAGAGCCGTTGCGTGGGGGTGCCTAAGTGGGGGTGTCTGGAATCCCAATGATCATATTTCAACCCGTGTTATAAATAGTGTCATTTTCCAGCTTGTTTTGATACACCACACTCTGTACGAGAAAACTTGATTATATTTCAACCAGTGTTCTTGTGTTTTGTACTGCTTTATTTATTGCATTCTATTTTTTTTTAAGTGTGTGATTGCTTAAGTCTTGAAGAACGAAAAAGATATTTTTGAACTTGCAGGGCAATTCACCCCCTTTTGCCAGCCGCACGGGACCCACAGATAAGAGTTTTTTTTACTGGACAGGGTTCACGAATATTAACAAGTTAAACGCATATGTGCTTAGTATTAATTACAAATGAGTACAAAATGTGTTAACTTATTCTCACATTACATATGTGATTGCTCTAATAGATATCAAGGTCAATTTCTGACCAGTGCAAAATACTTCGTTGGATCTTACTCATATAAAGGTTGTTGCTCTAGGACAAATATTCTTTAACATCTTCTAGAAAGTGTAGGACTGCCCTAAAGAACGGTTAAGGTGACAACTTCACCTTTTTATCATTTTCTCTGATTGGATGCTTGCATGCGCTCAAAACCATTTTCATACAGTTTGATGCAGTTTCAATGCAATTTGTTGTAATGGTATACTTTCACAGTTGGGCTTGGTCTGATTCATTAGCCCAATTCTAGCCCAGTTTCTTTCAAAAATGGTTATAGTGAAAAGAGTATGTTTTACAATTTACATCTATATATAAAAGTTAATTTGAAATTATGTTTTGTAAATATATTTATGCTAGCAATCACGCACACACATATTATATATGTAATATAATGTATAAATACATGTATTATGTAATATAATACATGAATATATGTAAATTAATATCTCAGATCCATAAATGAGATTTGGTATCAAGAATCCTAGTAGCAAGCTATTGTAAGGGACTCTATCTTATAAAAAATTAATTTAATTTTTTATATTAGATATTAAATTGTTAAGAACATATATCACTTTTGATCTTAACAAAAAGACTGAGAAAGGTATGTTTTCTAATATTGCAAGTCTAAAGTCTTCTCTGGTCATGGTTTTGTCAATCATAAGATGTGGAATTAAAGAAAAGCATGATAGCGCATATTTTTTATATAAAAAATAACTAGAGAAAATTATTAATAAGTTTTAACAAAATGCATGGATCCCTAATTGATTAATGAGAAATTTTTTTAATAATACACCACAGCTGAGCTCTAAATCTATAATTAATGAAAAAAATTTCAATAATACGTTATAGCTGAGTCTCGAACTTTAGATATCTGATTGAAACTACTAATAAATATTATAATTATTTTCAGTATGAAAAGAAAAAATATTAATATAATGTACTTTTAAAGTTCACCAAATTAATTGAAAGTTAGTTAATAAATGATTAAAATTCTTAATAAAACAGTAAGATATATTTTCTCTAAAAACTTGATATTTATGAATAAATTAATTTTTCTATTCAATAAATCTCATTTATCATTTATATTCGTTTGATAGTGAAAAACATACAAAATATATAACTATTTATGAATACATTTATTTATTAAGTTATATAATTTAATTATTAAATTTCAATTTAAATATATAAAAATATGTTTATTCATAAAATTTTATAATCTTAAATTACTCATGTTAAAATAAAAAATATTAATATAATTTACTTTTAAAAATAAAAAAATATTAATATAATTTACTTTTTAAGGTTCACCCAATTAATTGAGAGTTATTTAGTAAAGAGTAAAATTTTTAATAAAATAGTAAGATATATTTTCTCCAAAAACTTGATATTTATGAATAAATTTATTTTTCTATTCAATAAATATCATTTTTCATTTATATTATAGTGAAAAATATACAAAATATATAACTATTTATGAATAAATTTATTTATTAAGTTATATAATTTAATTATTAAATTTAAATATATAAAAATATATTTATTCATAAAATTTTATAATCTTAAATTAGTCATGTTAAAATAAAAAAATAATATAAATTTTATATATTAGATAAACACTTTAATTATAAAAAATAAAAAATATGAAAAATTGTCATCAATTAAAATTTTAAATTTAATTCAAGCTTGATAAAATATTTAATAAATGAATAAATAAATTTGAACAGCGGTTTGACTCGCATTTACAGAACAACGGATATACCCACTTATAGTATCATATTGATATTTATTATACGGGCGATAATTTATTAATCTGTCGGATAGATTATTAGTTTTTTATTAGATATTCAGATCTTAGCTGATTAAATTTCAGTTTGTCTACCAAATAAACCGGAAAATATTCATGATTACCCGTTCAAAATAGTCGGTTCCTTAAATTTGTCACCCTCTTAGGAAAAAAAAAACCTAATGTGCATTATTAGGACGGTAAAAAACAATTCATTCGTATTCAGGATATTCGTCTCTAAACTAATATTAAAAGATAAATTATAGATAGTTACTAGGTTTATACAGTTAAATAATACACAGGAGAAGATAAATATTAATCAATATGGTAACATTATCATACACTAGTATTCTATAGATGAGATTTTCTCCACAATCTTCATGTCACATTAGGTATTTTAACCGTTCAAATGAAATAGAAATATAATCTGAATATTGTAAATAGAATCTAAACTGTTAAAATTTTGTCTCGAGGCGGTGTGATGATTAAAATATGGAAGGTTACCACATGAAGTATAGATGTTGAAACTCAACGTATTCGAGCATATACCTCCCCTATGTCTTAATCATTTACATTAAAGGTTAGCAGCTACCCGTGAAATACTAGGACGAACGAATCACCTTTTACCACTGTTAAAATTTAGAAATGGAATAGAGCTTAAAAAAAAAAATACGTGCAGAGGATCCCGTATTCCGAAGGGACACATTATTAATTTTAGTCAGACAGGTAAATGGATCTTTCAGCCTTCCAGGCCATGCAGAATTCAGATTCCAGTCTCCAGATCGAGCAAGTGGATCCTCCAAATCCGGATCCGTTAGTTTGCGTTCCGTTCGAGTGAGGCGTCGGATTCTGTCCATGGCGCCAAGCTGGTTGGATTCGACCAGACCACCTCGGGGGCTCTTACATCTCCATGTCCAATCTTCCCCTTGGCGACCTTCTCCTCCCTCCTCTGCTCTCGTCTTCGATCACGAACCCTAGTAAGCCTCGATTCTGAGGACCCTAACTGTTCTCCCCTCCCGCGATCTCCTCGGATTCTGCCTTCGGCTGTGCAAAATCTTGGCATTCAACTCGATCCGTGTTGGCGCCTTCTTCCATTCAATCGCACGTCGAGCCCTAACCCTAGCCTATCCATCCATCCGCCTCCTTGGTCCTCAGGCGAGCTCATTCTTTCCGAATTACCTCTTTCTGATTCTTCTACATTTTACTATTTAAGTTCCGTGCTCCGGCCGACGTCAGAGAACGCCGTTTTGTTCCCTCCCTTGAGCAAGGGAGCACGACCTTTGCCTGCTGCGCTGGTTTGGGCCCTTCCTTTCGATTGAATTAAAGTGATCCTGGCGCGGAAAACGACTTCTAGCTCTTAATTTTTCCTGCAAAGGTTCTAATTCTCAGTCCTGCTACGTTTTTTCTGAATGCAAATGATATGGTCTTGCAGTTGTAAGCTCTGAATTGTTCTCTTTAGCATTGGTTTAGTATATTTTCAGTTATTTCTCGTGTATTCAATGCTGCTACCAGTCATTGCACGTGTGCAATCACTTGTTAGAATGATATCTCAATGTGGTCTACTTCCCGTCTTGAGCAACTTGCTTCAGGAATACCAATGTTGCTTATATATGTTCAATCATAAAGGTGTATCTATGCATTCCAATGATTTTGTTTTGCTTCGCGAGAGGATGCATAAGGTAGGAATAAGTTCATTGATGTTAATTTTCTTGTTGCTTCCAGAAATTGTTCCCTGTGGTTTGCCTCCATCATTATGTTTGTTCTCTGCTATTTCCTACTACCTTAATTTTTTTTCCTCATTTATCCCAAAATAACTACTTAAAGCCCTAAGAGCAAGCTTGATACACGTTATGCTACAGAATGCTTGTGAAATTCGTCTTAGTTAGACTTGACATGGTTTGTCCACTAAAATGGAATTGTACAAAGATTAAAGTTTTTAAGAATAGGAAAACAACTAAACATGACATTGATGAAACAAGGAACAAGCTAGGAAATTGAGTGGTGAAGGCTCTCTTTATAATGGTGCTTGGAGTCAATTTTCTATTGGATTCGGCCTCTAGAGGAGAACGCTCTGAATGTGGAAAGTGGAATTAATAGCGTGTTAAGACTACGGAGGGTGAACCTGTCAATCAAGAATGCCCATAGAGAGTGGGCCCTGTTGGTATCTTGTCCTTTGTCTAATTTATAGAAGGCTGGTGATAAAATAGAAATTTGCATTTCCAAGGACTTCTGATGGAGCATATATAGATTAGTTTGGTGTGGGCATGATGTGAAGTGGGTCATACACACCTAATTCATGTAAGAGACCTTTTTAATCCATTTACAAACAAAATAAAGGTGACAACACAGATGCTGATGACCAACCATATAATTATCTATCATGGAGTTGAATTAGATGGATCTCCATTGTTGATTTGGTTGGTTTGTTACATCTGACTGAAAAAATTCTAATCCTAAGGGATTGCGTAGGAAATGGGAGTCCAAACTGCCTGGTGGCTATTTGTTATCCATCTTGTCCCCAGAAGTTGTAACTGAGAACTGCACGGATAAATTAGCTGGTGTAATTACTGTTCCAGTGTTAGACCTTAGCTAACCAAGATGTGCTTGGGGTTGGATTCTGATATCCCCGTTTAGAAATATCCTCCAGATACAGATGTGACCTCGTTTATGAGTTCTAGTTAATGTAATTGAATTAACTCACACAGTACCATATTGATAATCAAATTACGAACATGACCAGCCATCAGCCACATATGAGCAGAAAGAATAGTCAAGAACAAGTGTACTTCTAAATTGACTAAACTTTTGCATTCACCACTTCCATCATTAGCTAATGTCTAGGTGATTCTCCAATACCAGTTTGGGCCAATGTGTCTTAGTTTTGTAATGTGTAAATGTAACCAAAATATTCCCACAGGCTAGGGAATATTGGTTTTGTTCCTCAGTTGCCTCATCCATCAAAGCCTTTGTTTAACATGTCTGAAGAAGATTCAATACAAGATCACTATCCTATTGTTTTCTTTTTGCTGGATAAGATGTTAATGTTTTTGTTTTTGTTTTTTGCTTGTTTTAGCAGTAGACCTTTTCAGAAGTTTCTGTGAATTTTATCTTCAATACTAATCCTGTGGTAAAATCTCATCCTGGAACACTTCCTCTCCTAATTTGTTGCAGTCTCATTTCTTATAAAAAACTAACTGTTTTATTCAAATGCACCTTTCTCTCTTCTTTTTGGCTGATTAGTGCCCTTTATTTTGACCATTTGGGTTGCAATAGCATTGTAAATTTGGAAAGGAAAAAAAGGCACTTGAACAAACAAACAGAAATTAAAAATTATGATTAGTAGAAGAGTATATGGATCTTAAATTTTAATATTTTATCATATTCATAATGAGACTATTTTTTGTTCTATACTCAATAAACATATAGTTGTTTAATATTCGCATGAAATCTGAAACAAAGTTTCATCATGCATCAAAGTATTTCTTTACACACCTTAAATTTTAATTTATCATTTTATTTGCTTCTTTGAAATTGCTGCTGGAGCTTGGCTAAAATACTATTTTGTGAAGCAACTTCATTGCTCTTGTATTGGGTTACTACTTGTGTTTTGTATTGAGGACTTAAAGGTACAAAAATCATAATTGCGCCAACTAGCATATTGGAGCTACTTCTTTATGTATCAAAATGCTGTAAATTAATTAGATAAATGTATTGCAGGGTCTCCAGAAAAGGGATTTGGGGTTAAGGAATCCATGTTTTCCATCTACCATGCCTTGTCTAATGCTATCTTTTATGTTTAGGGATGTACCTTATATCTTTTAACTTTTGGCTAGCATTTTAAGAGATAATTCCAGATAGAAATAGTATAGATGCATGTTTAACCTCACTCTACCCATACAGAAGGCTACAAGTATATGTTAATCATCTAAGCAACTAAAAAAAATCTTCATTGATCCTCAACTATATATATTTTTTATTTTTACCTTTTGGATGTGGAAATGGTCTTACACATTGTTTATTTTCCCTTTATATTTATGATAGTTGCTGACTGTAATATTCTTTTAGTCTGTAGGAGTAGAAACGTGTATACCAGAGATTGAACAATTGATTTAGTGATGATTTAGCATCAAATACAAGTATGGGCATAGCCCAGTGTTTTCTCTTCCAGTAGATGAAAGAACAGTCCATGGGAGGCGTTGTAGAGTGTGCATTTGGTGTAGACACCAAACTCTCACCAGGTCATGCAGAAATTGAGAGGGCTCAGGCTGAGCTACAGTAGGTTTTCGCTGATAAAATTGTTTCAGCTTATAGAGTTTGTAATTGCTTTGAATTAAATTTATTCATCTCTTAACTACAGGCACGAATTTGAGATTCAGGAAGCGCGAAGAAGGGAGCTGGAATTTCTTGAGAAAGTATTTGCAGATTAATGTCTTAATTCTTATTGAACTGTTATGCTGATCTTTTCAGCATTTTCCTTATTTGGTTGTCTACTTTTGGTTGTTGTAGGGTGGAAATCCCTTGGATTTTAAATTTGGTCATGGAGCTTCTGCCAGTGTACAATCTACTTCTTTTACAGATCAACATGCTGAGCCATATGTAACCAGGTTTTGCTCCTCAGTCAATGTACATAAGATGGTTTTATAGTAATAATCACTTACGGTTCTATTATTGAGCTATCTTCCTTCTTTTCCCCCCCTGGTTTTGCTTGACAGTGAAGCTAAAGGTAGCTTCACATTGGATGCTTCACTGCATGGAGATTCAGTTGAAAGCAGTGGGAAACCTGGTGGTTCCATGAGTCGTGAAACTAATATTGGAGATAATTTGTTGCTTTTTAAATGGGAAAACATCAAAGTTCACGGAGAGAGATATGCCAAACATAGAGGTAAAAGAGGCAGTGTTGCTCTGTTGGAACAATCATCTCAAGTTGGTGTAAATCACAATATGAAAGAAACAGATGACTCTGTTATATGTCGCCCTGGGGCTAATGGACAAGCATATGCGCGGCGTAATAGGTCGAGAACAACTCGTGATTCTGGTAATCTAAGATTGACTGATTCTGCTTCCCGTCATGGCAACAAAGCTTTTGTTGCATCGTCAAATGCGCCTGCTCCTAAGGATATAAAAGCTCAAGATAGTTCTTTCTCGTTCATTTCAAGCGCAAAGGAAGAAAATCAAAATTGCATTATAAAGGGTTTAGTGACAGATGATCAAGTGGATATCCCTTTAGATATGGAGCAGAATAATAACACAAGCACTAACATGATTGTAGATGAAATGCCTGAGGAAGTGAAAGAAATCAAGATTACTGAAATTAGGCAGTTAGACGACTCCTGTATTAAACATTCATCTATTCCTGAAAAAGCTTTTAAAGAAACCTCTTCTCAGTCTTGTGCTATTATAGGAAAGGATGGTCTTCTTTCAGTTGGTTCCCCTTCTACCCCATTGGACTCTAAGGACTCATGTGATGTTGGAAAACTCAATGGATATGATGAAACTAAGCCCAGTTTCAATGAGGATGCTATAAAAAGTAAGAATTTTGCTGAAGGCCCAACTAGCAAAAACTTACATTCAGATACTATGGACAAACATACTATTGCAAATGGTACTGTTATCGGTGAACATCCTGATGATGATCAGTCCTTGATGCTAAGGTCCACAAATGGTAGATCAGGTGGAGAAGTTAGAGATCAGATAACATCTGAACAGTCTCTGCTAGATACCAGCAGTTTGAAAGAAAACAACGAGGCATTCAATTCTGATGCCTCCATTAATGCTAATAACACATCTAGGCCACTTCATCAAGACCTAAGTGACTTAGTTGTCTGTATGAAAGATAATGTTTCTGATGGTAAAACTGTGATTGTAAGTGAAGTCACACCTGCTACCAACTCAGAACCTGAGAAACTGAATGATGAAATCATATGTGAGTCAGAAATAAAAGTTGATAATTCTTTAAGTCAACCAAGTTCTATACAAAAAGCAGGTACATGCTTGTTACTTTCCTCTGCTTCTGAATGTCCAAAGGTCATCCTCAACAACAAAGGCTCCTTGTCGACCAGTTTCCTTCAAACTTCCACTGCAGATCAAAAAAAGGCACGTGAAGATGCTATACTAAAAGAAGCACAATTAATAGAGGTATAATGCATATGCTGTCATGGTGCATGCCAAATTCACGTGATTATTCAACTAGAAAGATCCAATAAATTTTGTTCTACAGGCAAGGCTTAAAAAGGCTGGAGAACTATCCATTAGTAGTATGTATCTCGAGAAGCATCATAAATGTCACTGGGATTTTGTGCTTGAAGAAATGGCATGGATGGCAAATGATTTCATGCAGGTACATCTAGAGTGTGATTCTCTGTCATCATTTTGTTAGAGTGTCTTAATGGTTGGTTTAAACATTACTTAAACTAATTTTAAACAGGAGCGATTATGGAAGACTACAGTTGCTTCTCGAATTTCTAGATTAATTGCTTCTTGTGGTCAAGCAAAGTTCAGACAGGAAAACTTATTGTGCAAGCAAAAAAGTACTGCTAGAAGTTTGGCTAAGTCTGTTATCAATTTTTGGCATACAGCTGAGCTTATTTGTAATGACAAGATAACTAATGGAAAAGAGTTCAAATCAGATAGTATTAGGGCATCAGATGCCAACGAGGCTAAAGTGAAGAGAGAGCAGGTTTGACTTTTAGTACAATGTATTATTACATAGTTCATGTTTATGTCTCTACAATAGTGGGGCTGGATAAAACACTCCATGTTAATATGATTACCATTGCTTTTCATCTAATTCTGCATTCTTTCATATCTAGAGATTTATTTTGGACCATTTCTGTAAGTTCAAATTGCTATTGTTGCTAAGAGCCTAAAATCATAGAATCAGACTTCTCAACTTTATCAAATTCAACATTTCCATAGTAAAATGAATGGTTCTATGCTGTAATTTTGGTAGTGCTAATAATTGAATTGCCACACAATCAAACTTCAGACTAATAACATTTCGATGGTTATTCTGTGATACTTTCTATAGATTAATAATAATTCATATCTTCATTGATGTGTTTACTGTAAAGGAGAGAAAGTACAAAGGAAAAGAAATTAGTGAATGGAAAGAAGTATCAAGGGAGAGGTGGAAGAAATTGTTCTCATTTGTGCTTTTTGGGAGGATTGCAACAAGGATGGAATCTTTCCACCTTTCCTTGGAAGGAAAGGGGAATACTCTTTATTTCTTTTGTTCCACCGTTTTCATGGAAGGAAAGAACGAGGGAAATACTTATTATTTTGTTATATAATTATTTCAATCATAAGATAATAATAGGATATAAACTTAAAAATCAATTTTATTTTTTATTTTTGATAGATTCGTTGGTCTGATGATGGCTTGAATCTTGGAGGATTCAAGCCACCATTGTGGGATCTAGAGGATCAACAGCAATTTCGAAGGAGTTTTTTTTCATAACTTGAATCTTGGTCTTCCAGGTCATTGTGGAGTAATCTCTCTGTTGTTTATTGCTATTGAAAAAATAAGGTTTAAATTTTGTTCCTAGCCAGGCTTTTAGTCCTTGGTTGGAATGAAATAGTGCAGGTCTGTTTTACCAGCGCAGATGTATACTGAGGAGAAAAATAAGGAAGAAGCTTACCTAGTTTCTATGTCACTGCATTGGAGAACCTTTAAGGAGGAACGATCGTGAATCACTTGAAGGAGGAATCACTCGCATCACCAACGTTGTAGAACCGTGAGAGAATCATTCATTGTTGCCAAAGGGAGGAATCACTCTACGTTCTTGCTCACTTTTGGCAGATCCCAAGGAGGATTGCTCGCAACCTCACTCGCTATAGTTGATTTGGTCACTGCCATTGAATCAGAATGAGGAATCATGAGGAAGAAGGTTTTCTGTTATTGTTGTCAACTCTTTGATGTTCCAGAGCTGTTCTGCATCACGATTTCACAGTGGAATGATAAATATCCAGCACGGCTTAAGATTTCAATCCGTCTTAAAAGAATGCTTAGATGAATTCCTAGGTGCTCTAACCAGTGTTACTTTACATGCACTACAGATCTCATTAAGGAACTTGTATTGTTCTCCAATTAACTATCAAAATACCATGATAAGTTGGTAGAAATAAAATGTCATCTTGTTAAGCATGCTGCTGTTGTCTTGCTAAAGTAGCATCATTAGCTGTATGATACTATCTATCCTCTGTTAAGTATCATTTGTTGCATTCTTGTAGACTTATAAAGCATTATTGTGTTATTCGTATAGATGTATGATATGTTTTTTGTTTTTTGAGTAGGTTCAAGATTCTGTCATGGATTATGCAATTAGGTTCCTGAAACATAATGACGACACATCATGTCACTCTACCTTGGTAGAAGCACCTACAACTCCTGACTGCCAAAATGGTCCAGGCATTTTGGTAATACCTTCAGAAGACAAACTTTTTGAAGTATGGATTAAATTCCTTCCTACCATACATAGCATTATTTCTTATGGCATTTTGCAGTTTGATCTTAGAAACTGCTTCATATCCGTGGTACTTTGTTGAGTGGTAATATTCTTGAAGACATTCTGCCTCATGTTTTATCACATATCGTCGTAGTTGTAAGAATCATATAATGTATAACTCTTATCATAAGATATCATTCATACGTGTAACAATACATATCATATGTGAATTGGAAAATGTCGCATGAATCCACTTTTAGTATGATTTTAGACAAGAAAGAAAACTCAATCAGAATTAAGTTCAACCCATCATAATAAATCCATTCCATCTTAAAACCATACATATATAAAAAGGAAAGATGAATTTTCTATTACATGGTACAACAATAAAAATGGAGAGTTGTGAGTCAAATTTTTAGAAGTCTTATGTAGGAGAAACCTTTTAGCATGGAGACTCAAAGATGATTTGAGAAAAAATTGAACGCTTGACACAGCCTGAAAAGAAACATAAGTCTTGCCAAATGTCCCATCGTCCATTTAATTTCAAATTTAGATAAAGTGTAATATAAACTAATTTCTAATTTTTTGATCAGGGTGAGATTTGAAACTCTATTGTTTTGTCTGTGTGATGATCTACATGCTACATTACTTATAACATGCTTATTAAAATGTATATATATTTTAGGATGTATAAACTGTTATGTAGAAACTTTGGAACCTATTTTACAAAATTTTAACAGTATTTATGATTAACTATTCCAAAATTCATGGATTCACAATATGTATTTCAACTTGGGAACCTTGCATTTGATTTCATCTCATACTGACACTCGTTTTGTTTTGTAGGAAATTTTTTTCTATGAAGTTCCTCACGGTGCGATGCAAGCATACAGAGAAGCTGTGGAAACCCAATGGGTGCATTACAAAGTAAATCCTTGTTACTTTATGTTAGTTTGTTACTGAAACTTATAAAACGAAGCATGCTGTATGCTGCCATTTCATTTTTCTTGGAGAACAATACTTGTTGATACTGGCAATAAAAACATCCTTTAGTGCTTGTATCCTGGCAATCTTTTTCAGAAATATTTGTTTCTGAAGTTTAAGTTCTCAAATGGATAACTATAGCAGGTTAAAATCATTTTCACCAGTTTATTATGTGAATGCTCATAAATTGCATAGTTTTAACTTAAGGATGCTGTGAGGCTTGGCTAACAAGCTCACTAACAATGTTCTTTTATCTCACCGTCATCAAACTTCAGAAATATTTGACTAACACAAATATTTTACTTGATCTTTCCTAGCAACTTGCTAATTCTGTGCATCAGGAAGAGTGTGAGACATCTCTTTGTAATTCAATTGCAGGTGACAATTATTACTTTCAAACATTGCAATTTTGATATTATGGTGAAGAAACCCTTACTGTCATCATATTTTGATATAGGTGAACATGGAGAGGATGTATATGAAGAAGAGGAAGGTGAAACTGACACTTATCTTCTGCCTGTAAAATTTGAATGTGGCCTGTCATCAAGGCTTGCTCACAAGAAAAGAAAGCATACGAGGCAAAAATCCAGTGCCACAAGACACAATGGAGATGGTACTTATTTTTCTTACGAACCTTGCTCAGAACGCAGATCGGGAAATCAACCTTTTATATCGACTGGGAAAAGAAATTCAAGTACCTTTCATGTCGGTTCATTTCCAACAAAACGTGTGAGGACAGCTAGTAGACAGCGATTTGTCAGTCCTTATCCTTCTGGAGCTCTTGTGCCATTGCAAATGACTATTAAAACTGATGCATCAAGTGAAGACACAAGTTCTTTCCTAGATGATCAGAGTTCATTACATGGTGGATCCATGGCCAGGAAAAACATGGGAGTTGAAACTATTGCAGACTTTGACAGGCAGTTGCCATTTGATGGTGAAATTTCATCAAAATCTAAGAAAAAGAAGAAGAAACCGAAGCATTTAGGATATAAGAATTCGCTAAATATGGGTGACCCTGGTCTTTTAATTCTTCCTGGAAAGGTAAAATCTTTTTGTGCCTTACCATTTTATATGTATTTCTGGTTGTAACAGCTCTTACTCATATGTATTATAGCACGGTTCAATTCGGTCGTCATATGAGCAAAGGTTGCAAACTGACCCTACAATTCAGCGTGAACAGGTGTGTTGGCAATATGTTTTGCAGTATGCTTTGCATGATGCTATCTAATGAAAATTGTTGAAGGATCATACATGAGATCCATATGAATTTTCTCTTCTCCAAGAATGTTCCATTATGGAATCTCATGTTTTTTCCCACCCTTTTTGTCCTTTTTCTTTGTTTGCCTAAATATGTAGCTTATAGGAGGAGCCTAGAAATTATTCCTATTCCCTAGCATCCAAAAAATGTTACTGAGCCTCTTGCTTTCCATCGAGTCATTGCATGATTGTAGTGCATTTTTACACTAATTGTCTATGCTTCATTTTTATTACAGAATTCTAAAAGGAGAATGGAATCTCAAAATTTTGATTCAAATGTAAACACAGGTAGTTCCTTATTATTTCCTTAAACTGAATATTTAAAATTTTGAAATGTAAATTTCCATAAAAGATATTTATTATTTCATGATTGCAATAGTTTTTGGGCAACATGCTGCTAAGAAGCCTAAAGTATTGAAGCAAATGATTGAGGGATCTCCTGATGGCCTTGTCCCTTTTGCTGGGTCATTGCCTTCACCTGCAGCTTCCCAGATGAGTAATATGTCCAACTCAAATAAGCTTCTCAAAATCATAGCTAGCCGGGATCGTGCCAGAAGGTGTACCACATTAAAGGTACAATAATTTTTTTTTTGAACTTTTTAGGTAGCTCTACTTGAAATATAGTATAGCTAGATCTATAGGGAACTCTGAGTATTTTTATTATATATAAGTTGTTTTTGGAAGCTCGTTATCTATCTTTGGTTTCATCAGTTCTTTGAAATTGTTTCCCTGGGTATCTAATTTTCTAATCTGAAGTTCTTTGTGGAACAATAAATCTATAGTCTGCTAGTGCTATGTGTATATTCATATTTATCCTGACATCAGCATTTTGTTGTTACTAAAAAAATAACTATTTCCATGAAGCAGATGGCTGCTGGACAATCTGGACCTGGAAGTCCATGGTTAGATTTTGAGGATCAGGTTGCTATTTGTTTATTTGAATTGTCATTTCTACTTGTAACAATATTTTTCCTTTTTCTTGAACGTACATAATGCCATGTCCATTACAGGCACTTGTTGTCCTTGTCCATGATTTGGGTCCAAATTGGGAGCTAGTCAGTGATGCAATGAACAGCATGCTCCAGTTCAAGGTGGAGTCATTATTTATGTCCCTTGCTCGGAATAACTTTCATGGGCCTATAATCTTGCTATTACAGTTATTATTTCTGTGCTTATTTGCTGGTATTGCTTTAAGTTCTTCCTAACCAAGAACCAGATTATATATATATATATATATAACATTCCATTTGTTCTATTTATTTCTTGCATGATTACCTTTTAATGGTGTATGCATATTTTTTCTTACTGCAATGAGTTCCGCAATCTGCCACATTGTGGTAGCTTGAGCCATATGTTGCTCTTCTTGTAAATTAGTATGGTCAATTTCTTAAGAACACTTTTCTGCACTTTATTTGGTTAATTCATTTTACTTGGTAAAATTTTTTTCATTAGGAATATTTAATCCGCCCACCATATCCACTGTATTGATGATATTCATTCTTTTATGTATCAGTGGATATTCCGGAAACCCAAAGAATGCAAAGAACGACACAAATTTTTGATGGACAAAAGTGCAGGTGATGGAGCTGATTCTGCAGAAGATTCTGGCTCATCACAACCTTATCCATCCACTCTGCCAGGCATTCCAAAGGCATGCTTTTGGTTGCTTATCCTTTTCATATGTTTCTGTTTTCCACAGATAGTACATTATTGATTTTTACAATGTGTATCAGGGAAGTGCACGGCAATTGTTTCAGCGTCTTCAGGGACCAATGGAAGAGGATATATTGAAGACACATTTTGAGAAGATTATTTCACATAGGCAGAAGCTTTCTTCCTGCAGTCGCCAGGTCTTTATATTGATTCATCACATTTAAATTTTTGAATCAATAACTTTGATATTTGTTTCCCTTTTTAACTGGTTATGTTCTGAGATTTCCTTTGTATTCTCCCAAGTTGAGTGTAAAAGTGGTGATGATATACTGTTTAAAGTGTTCTTTCTGATTTTTTGTATTTATAAAACCCAATAGCAAACTCTCCAATTTTGTGTTTATCTTCTCAATAGAATTACTACTTTGCAAAAGCATTCTATCTAAATATTATGTTTTTGTTTGAAAATTGGTAATCAGGAACCGAAACAAATTTCTACAGCTCATAGTTCTCATGTAGTTGCTCTTTCCCAAGTATGCCCAAACAACTTGAATGGAGGGATCTTGACGTAAGCTAATTTCTTTATCTGCCTTTATGGTTGTCATTTTTTGCTTAGATGTTATTCAGTCTTTTTATCTGGATATTTGTTTGCTTAACCATTTCTTAGATCTCTTTTTCCTTTTTTTTTTGTATAGGCCACTTGATTTCTGTGAATCAATGTCTTCAAGCCCAGATGTCTTTTCACTTGCATATCAGGGGCCTCACACTGGTAGCTTAACGGTCCCAAGCCATCAGGGTCCTGTTACTTCTGCCCTTTCCACATCGAATGCCACAATGTTACAGGGGTCTACTGGTCTTGTCCTAAGTAGTAGCTTACCTTTAGCATCAGCTCCGTTGAATCCCTCTTCTAGGTAATGAGAATTATAATTGTTTTCGTGCTTATGGTGAACTCTTTTGAATTTTATGTGCATTCATCTATTACTTCTGGTGCTCATTGTATTATATTTGTTGCTATAGGGAACCCCAGAGGTTTGGTGTGCCAAGACCATCTGCAGTTTCTGTTGATGATCCACAAAGAATGCAGCAGTATGGCCAAATGATTCCAGGAAGAAATCATCAACCACCTAATGTGTTACCTGGGACTTTACCAATGCGAGCTGACCGTGGTGTTCGAATGTTGCCTGTTCCTGGTGGTATGGGACTGATGTCTGGGAGAGGAATTCCAATGCCAAGGCCAACATTTCAAGGAATAAGTTCCTCTGGCATGCTGAACATGGTCACGAGTGGAAACATGATTTCAAGTGCTTCACATGGAATTCAAAACTCAGTCAATGTTCATCCAAGTGCTGTATCTAGCCAAGGACACTCAACGGTGCGGCCACGGGATCCCTTGCAAATGATACGGGTAAGAATTTCCATTATGGCTTTCTCCATTTATCTCAGATATTTTAGTATAATTTGCATTTCTACAGTCGATTGCTCACACCCTTTCAAAGACTTATTTGACAAAAATAACTGTTTTGCAATATGAATGGCAATCTCCAGACAAATATAAATGCCTTTCTGTGTTGACCTTATAGTTATTCTGTCCATCATTTCTATTGGACATGACTTATTATTCTGAAAAGACTTCTGTTTTCTCACAGGAAACAAAGCAAAAAAGAAAAATAAGAAAAAGGACAAACAGGTTTTATGATTACTGTTTTAGTAGACATAACACAGTTTTTCAGTTTAAATTTTGATTTGAGTGTGTACATTCAATGAGTTATTTTCTGTTCCATTATTTCCATTAGTGATCATAGTTATTAAATTTAGGTTTCTAATTATGCTTAATAGTGTGGATTATTGAACATCATCAAATTTAGGTTGTTAATTATGTTGCAATCACGTTGATTGCCATAGTTTAACGCTGGTTGGCAATCTAACTCAACCCTCCTTTGTTCGGGATTGGGATCGGCCATGATGGGGTAATTCGTCATGGGTGGAGTTGCATTTATTGAGAAAAAAAGTCCGAAAGACACGTTTAAGATGGTACGGATATGTACTTAGATGATCAATAGGTGATGGGAAACTATGATAAATATGCATATCAAATGAGAAAGAGGCAGGCTAAAAAAAAAACTTGGTTAGCAACAATAAAAT
>JBAMIB010432814.1:0-17971 GCA_037177415.1 Kaempferia rotunda | reverse complement strand
TTTATTGAGCTCGGGTGGAAAAACCCAAGCTATGTTTCAGCAACCAGTCAACTACCATATTTATTAGTCAACTAGTCCCTCATGGAATTCAATCGTTACACACGAATTGATCGATACTAGTCAACTGATCCCATGACCTATCGACTGATTATTATACTCCTACAAGTGTATGGAAATTTCATAAGTAATATAAAAGATTATCGTATCCACAGGGACTGTAATTTAGCACTAGATAACTGTGCTAGGTGAATTATCTAGACAATTGAAGGGTTGGTTTTGTTGAAAGGGAAAAAGAGTGCAAGAGAGAAGAGATAAAAGGAAGAAGTTGTTCTCTAGGAAGGAGAATGATTCCATGGTTTTGGTTTCATTGTGATAGTAATTGACATACTATGGATACCTAACCTCCTAGTCTTGATACTATGTCTTGTTGATGATCTAGCTAGTTATCCAATATCACCCCATGCTAGTGTATAGGTTTACTCTCCTTATTGAGTATCCAGTGCTATTAAGATCCGTAGATAACCTAGAGAGTCTAGTTAAAGGATCTCCCTATCACTAGGCTCTCCGGTCCTATGTCTCTAGATTAACTAAACTCTTCCTAACACACAATTAAGAAGTGTTCATTAAGTACATAGATCTACCATGCATAGAATTGCCTTCCCTTAAGAGGTTATACTCTAGATGATAGGAGAGATATCTTCTATCACCAAGGCCTTGACACATCAATCTATAACACTCTCATCTTAGGGGATGAACAATCTATACACTCATTCAATCAAATAAAACAATCAAACATACAACCTTTAGTCAAACATTTCATCGGACATGAACAAGGCATAAGCATGTCATTGAACAAGAAAGGTAACAAATCCACTGAGGTTACATCACAACACATAACAATTACATCCTATACCCTAAGAATCAAATATCTACTCCATAAACAAGGAGATTACAACCAAAGAGATGATAGATTAAACACTCCACAATCAAATACAAGAGAAAGAGGGGAAAGGGATGCTTATCGATGGAACACCGGTCTTCTTGGTTGGTATCCTCTCCCCGGAGGTGGACGAATCACAAGAGGTGTCTCTTGAGGCAGATCTAGGGTTCCCCCAAGGAGGTAGAACCCTTCTCGAAACTTAGGGGCAGAGCCCCAAGCCAAAGATGAGAGAAAAGGGGCACAACCCCCTATTTATAGCCGTTTTCTTGGTCCACATGGCTGTGCAATTCTACACGGTTGTGTGGGGGTTCACACAGCCAAAATCGCACAGCCGTGTGAATTTCACATGGCTATGTGGAGGTTTCCATGGCAAAAATTGTACTTCCATGCGAGGCATGGATGTGTAAAATCACATGGCTGTGTCTGAATAAAAGTTGTATATCTAGAAGTCTTTTACATTCTCCAACTTGAATCAACCAGAAACACCAATCGAGTGCAAAGTTATAATCATTTTACTTTCGGTTTGCGCTGTTGTCTAGGAGCTTTGCATGATCGTATGGACTTTTGTACAGCCATATGTGGCATAGCCGTGCAGAATCACACAACCATATTGAATAAAAGCTGTATATCTTGAAGTTTTCTGTATTCTCCAACTTGGATTAATCTAAAACACCAAGCAAGCGCAAAGTTATGACCAGTTTACTTTTAGACCGCACTGTATTCTGGAGCTTTGCACAGCTGCAAATAAAATGCACGGCCGTGGCTTTTGCCCATATGAACTTGTGCTAAAACTCGCATGGAAATGTACCCCCATCAAGTCAAAGTCATGTGGGTACAATTTGGATCCATTTGACTTTATTTTGACCATGATATGCCCCAATGAACACGAAAACATCGATGGACATATTCTTCCAAAGTTGCTTGAATATACATTCTTGCTCCATTTTCACTTCAGAATCTATTCTATCATTGAAATCAAAGCACAGAGTAAATCTTCGTACAAAATATATAGAAGCTACCTCAACTTTGTAGCAGCTACCTTTCCAATAGCTGCCATAACTATGTGGCAACTAGATATCATCGTAGCTACCACAACTATGTGGCAGTTACTTGATATAGTAGCTATCACAATGGTAGGGCCGTACGCTCTTCACAATGTCCGACCTATCATGACATAAAACTCTAAATTTTGAAAGGTAACATTTCCCTGGTGCCCAAAGTTGGACGGAGAAGAAAACCAAACATGGGAGAGGAATGGAGTGGAAAGGCTTACGATTGAGAAATGGGGAGAGTGATGGAGTGGAAGGAACGAAAGATGTAGTGGTGGACGAAGGAGGAAAAACTTCGATAGCTACTGTGCTGTACTGGGCAGCAACGTGTGCTCTCCTTTTTTGAAGACAGCGGCGAAGGAAGGAGAGAGTGTGACAGAAGACGGTGGTGGGGATAGGAGTGAGAGCCAAATCGACAGCCGGAGCAGAGCCAAAGCGAGAGCCAGAGCGAGAGCGAGGGAGAGGGAAATTTAGTTTTTTAAAATTCTATGGGGAGAGAGATTAAAAAGGAAATGATCTATAGCTGGCAAGTCCATAGTAGAATAAATATAAATTATGTTGACGCGACACCGCTACAGTAGTTATCGCACAAGGTCGCGCACAAAACGTCGGGCAGGGTAATATTTCTATGTATGTATATATATATGAGAAATGATATCCTACCCGATCTTATCCGACGTGGATGATGTGATGAGATTAAAATCTAATTTTTTAATCTTTATCTCACCAGCATATAATAATTTTACTTTCTTTGTACTCTTATTTGCATATAACAGTAGTTGCAACAAGCCCAACCAGTGCAACTATTAATTATAGTATGTTACTGTAGCTAATAGCGGTATGTATAGGACAGAGAAGAGATAATTTATTAAATTTTTACCGCACATAATTAATTTAATTTCTAACGAAAATGGATTCACTTCACTTGCAAGGAAACCCGGAAAACAGTTCGAAACGAGTCCGACCACGCCAACGCTCGCGACCTATTTTCCCACCGGTCGCGTTACCTGCACCATCGCCTTAAACCCTAAAATTCATCTTGGCGTCTCAGAGCAGAAGTCGATTTGCAAATCCAATTAGCTCCCTTTCCTTCGAATCCCTTCTCTCGAATTCGGTGTATCCCGTCTCAGTTTCCGATTTCTAAATGGCGTCCGCCTGGTTACCGAGAGCCTTGAGGAAGCGGTCCATACTCTTGGCATCGAGACAGGTACGCTCCGTCTTTCATTATTGGCGACGATAGCATGCGCTAGCGCTAACACGACTTCCACAAGGCAGTTTCTCTTCATTCTTTGCTCTTTACAAAGTTGATGACAGGGTTCATTTGTTTTTTTAAGTCATGAATTTGAATGTTCTATCTTGGTTAGGCATTGGATATTCATTTTCAAGTGATTAAGTCAAGGCACTCAAATTATCGGCAGTTTGGTGTGTTCAATGAGTTCTCCAAGCAGTTGAAAGGGGAAGCTAAAGGGTAATATGATTTTTTTTTCTCTTTTGATTTCGGTATTGTTCAACTTATGGTACTGGCCTCACATGGTGCGACTACTGTGTACCTTGCAGAAAAAATGGTACTTGATTTTAACCCATGGAGAAAAATGGATATAATTTACTGATTTAACATAAATCTTTGTGATTTTGAAAGTTAGTCTTCAAGGATAATTACCTTTTAAAACACTATTTCAATGGAAACTATGTTTTTTTTTAAAAATCATTTCAACATGATATAGACGTTTTATCAAATTAATTGATTGTTATACTCATTCCAATTTCTATTTGCGAATGTTCCTTTTCTTGTAATATGTAATCAAATATCAAGCACTAGATTTTTTGTAAGGAATGTTTATTAGGTTAGCAATTAGAGAGTGGCAATGGCAGTAAATGGCAAGGAGGTGCCTGATTTAGGTGAAATATTTTGGTTGAAAAATGGGAAGAAGAAATCATAACAAAATTTTCAGAGTTAAGAATAAGTAGTAGGGTGCTCATACAACCAAAAGTTTTATCGGAGAAATGGCAACAAGGAAAACCTATTACAATTGAACTCTCAAATCTCAAAGACACATTAACTTACACTGCCGAAGGTGTTCTGTTTCTTTGGATTTGCTTCTTTTACTAATGTGTTAGTATTTCAGTTTTAACCTTTATCTTTTTCCTTTTACTATTAGAGTATGGTTTATGCAAGTTTCTTCTGCTCTTCAATGGTAGAATAAATATGAGGAATCTTCATGCATTTTTCTGTTGAAACATATATGATAACCCACTTATATCTTTTGACGCCAAAGCTTGCTAGATAAAAGCTATAACACCTACTATGTGCTGTATTTTGAATTGTGTATTTCTTTTCATTGAAGACAGTAATACAGAATTTCAACAATCTATGAGCGAGTTAAGTGAGAAAATTGGGGTGGTGAAGGAAGATCTCAAAGCAAGGTAATCTTTCAGCAAAAGATCGTTAATGTTTTTTTTTGTTAATTGCGTACTTGGTCATGGACTACTTGGTTAAGGCATTCCTTTTACCAGAAAACAGTTTGGCTGTTTATATGGATCTGACTAGACTATTGAATGCAGAACACAGAAAACCACAAAAAAATTATATAGGAAAGTCGATGATATTTGGGAAGAGGCAGAAACAGTATCCAAGAAGGTTGGTTCCATGGTTCCAGTTCTTATTCATCAACTATAGATGATGATTGTTATCTTATCGACACTTCATTATTGCATATTCACATATAAATTTTGGTTAGTTTTGGTAGTTGAAAATTTCCCCATCATTATGAAGGAAATGGCTTCCTACTCGTACACATATATTTATGTGCAACGTTCATATGAATGGTTCATTCCCATTACTTTAGCAAAGTTATGTAAACGGTTCATCCTCATAACTTTGACAAACTATTGCAGCAATCCATGAAGTTAAAGTATCTCTTGTAGAGTAATGGTGGATTCTAGCCCTCATACATTAGAATTTGTAATGTCACATTTCTTTCCTTGTCCAACTTGAAAGATCATTAACCACTGTTTTTGGTGAATCAATCCTGAGTTTTTGGATGTTAATTTTTGTGATGGTTCATTGATTATCTTATTTGCTACTCTAATGTTTTACTATATTTCTCCTCCTTATCTTCTCTCATCATGATTTTTATTAAGTAATATAGCCTTGCATCAGGTTTGATAGAGAAATAAGATCCATGCAACTAATCCCAAATAGTGAAGAAAACATGGATTTCTATTGTGTTGGTTATGATTTTGATTAGGATCCACATATATTTCTCATTTCTCATGGGGTTTGTGCCCACAAGTTTAATGATTAGGCATATCTTCTGTTCTTGGTTATTGTTTTCTTAAGTATGTTATTGTTTGTCATTCCTTTCTGCATTCATTTGCTTATCAGGTTTCTGAAAATGTGAAAGAGCAACTATCATCTGCTAAAGAAGAGGTAATCAAAAACTGTTTATCTTTATGGTGCTAGTTAGTCTGTCATTAGAAACAGAGGAGATCTGTACTTTGTAGTGCAAATGAAACTACATTCAGACTTAAATATGAGTCATCATGGTTTGATGAAGTTACAAACACGGTAACTGTAAATATCTGTTATAATATGAAGAAAATGCACCAACATAATAGTTTGGAATTTTGGATCTTCCAAATCAGTAGAATGTCACCCAGTATATAACAGCTCTTCAAAATCTATGAAAAAGAGAACAGTTATATAATATTGTAAAAGTAACACATTAAATCTTCTTATACAATATTCAGCTTTCTTCTTTTTCTTCTTTTTATTTTTTACTTGTCCATGCATGTCCTGTTCAGGTTAAAGAAACCTTTGGGCTCAATAAGGAAGAACCTTCTAAATCTTCTTCCAGTTCAACAAGCACTTCCAGATTGAATGGTGAAAATAAAACAGAGACAGAAGCAGAAAACTCTGAAGGTAAAGCTAACGACAACAAAGAATCTATGGGGCAAACAGAGTCACTCTTTGGGAAATTCAAGGACAGAGTTTCTTCAGCTTCTCCTAAAGTCTCTCAAGCTTTTCAGAAAATAAAGGAAACAAAGATCTCCAACTTAGCTATGAGAGGATACAATTTGGTGAAAGATGAGCTTACGGCTAATCCAAACAGCAGAAAACGCATGCAGTATGCATCTGCATCTGTTTCATCGGAACCAAGAAGTATGAGAACGGACATTACTGTTGTTCCTTCCAAGAAATCTATATTAGGCGAGAAATGGGAAGCATTCAAGAAGAAGGTAAAAAGAGAACATTCTTGTGATCCTTTTCATTTGACAGAATCATCTGTTTCTAAGAACCCCTAATCTTTTGCATCTGTTTTTATGAGTCACTTGTTCTTTTCAGATGCATAGTCATCCTATCTTTAAGCGATTAAGTGGCTATGGCCAACCAGTTGTAACCAAGGGACAAGAGGTAAACCTTTCTGAATATGTATTACTATTATAAGTGACTTGTGGTTTGTAAGTAAAAGCTAAGACTGTTATAGTATTCGTAAGGATTATTTTATGTTGGCAGTTAGCAGAGGACATGAGAGAGCGGTGGGAGACAAGTGACAATCCTGTCGTTCACAAGATTCAAGAGTACTTTATCTGTTTGCATTTCAAAATCTTATATTGTTTTTAGGTGGAATCTAGTAACTACGACTTTTTAAATTTTTTTTATTAATTTTTTTCTTATCACAATCCAAGGTGGGATTGACCACTGAATGTTTTACACCATAACTATGTTTAAAAAAAGGTTTAAAAATTCGAACCCAACTAAGGTTTCGGTCCCTAGCTAGCTTGAGATTTATTGCTTGTGCCAAATGTTGGTACCAAATGTGTGTCAAACACTAGAAGAGAAGGGGGCAAGAGAGGAGGAATGGGAACTGTCGAGGAAACATCAAAATGACGAGGAGAAGCAAGAATTAGTGGATCAAAATTTGAAGGATGTTCATGTAGTTGGGCGTCCCTTGCATCGGTTATGGAGAAGAAAAACAGGGCCTTCATTGCCTTGCGTCAACCTCGCGGGTCTAGGGGAAGAGAAGGAAGACTTGAGGTGAAGAGAGCAGAGGGAAGCTGGCGCAAACATCGCACCTTTCTAGACCCAAAGAGTCCACACTCTGACCTTGCGGATCTTGGGGTGGAAATATAAGCCTTGGACACTTCATTTTAGTTGTCACAAATGGTATCAAAGGTGTCGTTAATCAATTTCAGTCCTCATGAAAGATTCATTCCTTGTTTGCTCACCTTTTTGAGATTTTGAGGCTTCTCACGTATTGAATGGTTGGGGAAACAAAAAGTTTGTATTGTGCCAACTGACTCAAAATGAGATTATAAACCATGCTTTGAACGATAGTTTTAAATATTGTTCTGTGTTGATTGACACGAGCGCAAAATCTCATTGTGCTTGTCGACTGATACCCATTGTGATCCTTTGTTTTCGTCTCGATCCTTTCCCCTTTATTGCGAGCTTCACCAAAGCTTCCTCCATCACAAGCTCCGTTGCCTTTGTTGTGAGATTTAGTGAGCTGTGACCTCTTTCTATGACACACCACCCGAGCCCAAGCATCTTTGTGACTTGCTTCCGAGCTGCAAGCTTGCAGGCATTTGCTTCCAAAGACTAAAACCTTGAATAAGTTCCTCCTCTTCTTTCTCTTTCCTCTTCTTCATTCCCTTCTCATCATTGGAGTTACTAACACCTAAACAAAATAAAATGGTACAATACTGAAACCGTATTGTTTTGGTCTTTGTTGGAAACTTTTGAATATGTTGAGATTTTAGACCTTGGTTCGAACTTCAATGTACATTTTGTTGATGCTGACTTGTTTGATAGTTTGACTTGCGTATGTGCTTTTGTTCTATCTAGCTTTAGGTGATTATTCTCTTGTTCATCTGTATTTTATATGCAAATTTAATGGAAATCCAGTTGTTTGAGCATTGTTACAATCAGTGATTCTTTTGAACTAATATGTCTGACTTTCATTTGCTTGATATCAATTTGTTTTCAAATTATAACTAGTTAAATATTCTTCTTTTAAGCTTTTAACATGAGTGATTGTGCCCTGGACATCATTACATTTCTTTTTTTTTTCCCATTCTTTTTTCTGTTCATATAGTTGTATATTATGGTGCTTCTTGAATCCATGTATTCTTTTTCTCATATGTTTCAATTGGTGCTGTGGGACACAATTGTTGAAGTTACGCTTCTTTAGAGGATGACATTATTTAGTGTAGTTTGTTGACAGAAATTGTGTCTTTCAATGATAGGATGATCCTCCTTATATACAAAGATAAATTCGTTAAAATTAGAGATGTGATAAATATGAATTAATCACAATCCAATCTAGGAAATAAATCCTTACAAAATTGTGATAAAATAATAAGTTGCCTAGTTTGAATATCAATACTCCTCCTCAAGCTAGGCGATACATGCTCTCCAAACCCAGAATCGAGCATGATGTTGGGTCTGAATAGTGCCTTTGTCAAAATGTACCTGGTGTTTTGAAGGCACATGGCGGAGCATGATGTCTTTATTTTCAATCTTTTCACTAATGAAATGTCAATCAATTTCCATGTTTGGCAATGGCAATGACGGTCTGATTGTCATACATAATTTGGATTGGATCTCTTTTTTTTAGCATGAGTTCCGTTAGAATCCATTGTAACCCGATTCCCTTACAAATGCTCAATGTTAGAGGTCGGAATTCAACCTCGGCACTACTTCGAGCAGCAGCTGTTTGCTTTTTGCTACGCCAAGTGACCATATTTCCCCAAACGAATGTACAATATCTAGAAGTAGATCTTCCGACACTAGGTGAACTTGTCCGGTCAACATCAGTGTAAACCTGGCCATTTTTTAGATATCTCAGTAGCATCCATCATCCATGTGATCAATTAAAGGATTTCCCATGAATTGGCTAATGTAGCTAACTAACGTAGCATACATCAAAACTTATATATGGACGAGTGTGAGTTAGGTAGAGAAGTTTGCCTACCAATCGTTGATATCGTGCTTTATCAGCTTCCATTCCACCCGTTGGAAACCTTAACTTGGTATTAGGATCCATAGGTGTCTCAATTGGCTTACATCCACTCAACCCAGTTTCTTGTAGTAGGTCAAGAAGATACTTTCTTTGAGACATAAAGATTCCTTTGTGACTTCTAGCTACCTCCATTCTCAAGAAGTATTTGAGTTGTCCCAGATCCTTGATTTCAAACTCCTTAGATATGAGTGACCTAAGCCTTTTGATTTCTAGTTCATGGTTTCTCATGAGGACAATATCTTTCCCACATGGAAAATGTTTCACATATAGCATGTGATAGCTTGAGACTGGGAGTAGTCATCTCCTTTAAGAACTTTAGCAAATTTGTCAAATCAAGCTCTGGTGATACAAAACTCTCCTTAGTTTGCAAACTTTTCCTTTTGTACTATCTGTCGCAAATCTGTAGGGACATCCATATAAACTTCTTCCACAAGATCTCCATTTAGAGAGATGTTCTTCACATCTAGCTGGATCAAGGGCCAATCTAGGTTAGTAGCTAGCAACAATAGATAGTAATACCCAGATATTGAGTTTTACAACCGGTGCAAACGTTTCCTAATAGTCAATCCCATAGGACTTCGTGCAAAGACACAAGATGTTTTCTCCTTTACTTAGACTTTCATTATGTCATGAGAAGGTGATGTGTTCTTTTGTGGTTCCGGGATAGGTGGTACATATAATTGTGATGATGATGGAGAGAAAGGAGTTGATGGGGATGATGGAGGGTATAGTGATGATAATGGTAAGATTGAGGAAGGACTCGGTTCAAGAAGGGACTCCCCACCCCAACATTGCAATTCAATTTTGTTCTCCCTTGAATTGTGATATTAGAGTAGTATGGAATGTGTTCAAAGAAGGTGACACTCATAGAGTGCTAAAATTTCTGGATGATAAGAGAGAAGCACTTATAACCCTCTGTGTTAGCTGAATATCCGAAAAGAAAATTCACTTAACTGTGCGGATCAAACTTGCCTAGATATCGAGAGCAAATGTGGGCAAATGCAATACATCCAAATAGCTATGCTGGAGACAAGTCTGAATGTATGATACAGATTTTGTATAACCTGAAATGGAATGCTTAACGTAAGAACCCGGGAAAGGAGACGAATAATATAAAGTAGGTACCCCAACCCAAAAACAAAAACAAAAAAAAGAAGTTGGGGTGTGGGCTTGGAAGAGTAAAGAGTGGGCTACCTTAGTATATGACGAATTTTTTGTTCAACTATAGCATTTTGTTTGGGTGGATTAACACATGAACTTTGTAGACTATGTCATTGGATTGGAGATAGGAGCTAAGGCTGGAATAAAAGAAGCCTTTGACATTATCTATTTTGAGAATTTGTATGCCAACCTTGGGTCTTGATCATGACCTAAAAATTCCGAAAGATTTTTTTTATAAGAAAGGTCCAACATAACCTTATGGGATCATCAACTAAAACTTGGATTTTTGAATGGTCCCAGATGTCCCCGTGAATGAGAGAGAAAGGCCGTGTTGGTTGATATTGACGAGGTGCATACTGAGATACATCAAAGAAATTAGGTTTTTTTTTATAAATAATGAAGGAAAAAGATGTTTCACATACCTGAAATTTGGAGTCCTAATCCATGGTGCCACATCATAATTTCACTTTCATTATTAGATAGACTACTAGACCTAAAATTCTGGATTGGCTGGCTGGCTAGATGTAGGGGAGGGTTTAAGAAGGTAAATTCCTACACGAAGTTTAGCACAACCAATCATCTTCTTAGCGTTCAAGTCCAGAAAAACACAACAATCACCAAAGAACTTAGTTTCACAGTAAAGGTCTCGGTTCAGCCTACTAACCCAAATAAGATTTCAAGCAAGTTCAGGCACATAAAGCACATATTTGAGATTAATATTGTTGAAAATTTTAAATGTCCAGTTCTAACCACTATCATTTGTTATACACACCATTAGATGTTTGTCACATAATGTAAATGTTGGGAATAACATTTTGTCATTTTTCATATGTTTAGATGCTCCTAAATTGATGATCCAAGAGGAGGACTTGCTTGTGTGCATTGCCATAGGATTGCTCGTTGACGAGTTGAAATTTGAACTCTTAAACAAATAACTTTTGGAGCATATCTGTTTGCTCTTTGGAGAAAGGTGAAGTCACAGATTTTGAATTTTCAGCAGACGCATGATGTGGCTTTGCCTCTCGCCTAGGAAGCTTTCAATTGACTAGCTTTCTATGGAGTTGCCAGCATTGTTCTTTGAGATGGCTTGACTTTTGAAATTGAAGATAATTGTGGCCCTTAAATTTGTGAGTGTTGATGGGAAGGAGATTGCCTTCTGGAGAAGAAGACATGACGCAAGACATGCCGGAGGAAGTTCCTACCTTGTCTTGCACTCAGAGTTGGCATGATCCTATCACACCTGGAAGCCGACTGCTCTGTTTGTTATTGATGACGTCGGAATGGAGATCGACATTGTTGCTGCTACAGGTGGAAGAACCAACAATTGTGCAACTTTGTCTTGAGTTTGGTGGAAGAACTCATTGCTAGGGGTTCTGCAGCGTCAACAGAGAGAGGCTGAGAGGAGAGAGTCTAGTAGAGAAGGAGATCGCACGCTAGGATTTTTCCGGCTAGGGTTTCTACTCCGATACCATGTAGTTTGACAGAAATTGTATCTTTCATTGATAGGATGATCCTCCTTATATATGAAGATAAATCCATTAAAATTAGGGGTGTGGTAAGTATGAATTAATTACAATTCAATCTAGAAAATAAATAACAGGAAATAAATCCTATAAAATAGGGATAAAATAACAAGCTGCCTAGTTTGAATTTCAACATTTAGGACCACAGAACTACAATGGAATTTGTTTCAAATGTCCAAAATTTTACACTTTTGAATTTCTGGTTTAAGTTTTTTTTTAAGGCTTCTATTTCAATTTGGGTCACTTTATTTTAAAATGGATATTGCTCTTTAGCACTGTCACCATGTCCATTAATCCTAAGTATATATTATAAGTGCAGCTTCATTTATGTATTAGGCCTAGGTTTTGGATTTGGATGGAACAATTGAAACATATTTGATCCTGAATGAAAATCTGCATCCAATAAACTAATGAATATAGGTTCCTAGGATAGATATGTTGATTCAGATTGTTAAGTAGTTTACCAAGTTCAATTGGCAATCATGGCAGGATTTTCAATATGTTACCAAAGTTCATTTGCATTCATTGGCAGGATCTCTAAAATTCTAATATGCATGAAATCTTTCTTTTAATTTTAGCTGTCTGTCCCTTATTTTTATTTTATTTTTTTAATTCTAGTTGTTTCCTTTATTTTATTTCATAATTGGCTTGATGGTATTATTATCTACTTCAGTTTAAATGAAACTGTCTTTGGAGAAACTGCAACTGCTTTGTCTTTCAAGGAAATTAGACGACGAGATCCGTAAGCCATAACTTTAATAGTTTTAGAGCATCTTTTTGTTTGACTAATCGCCTAAGTTCTTTATGGAATTTGTGTGGGCAAGGTCTTTTTCTCTGCCAGATTTTGTGGCTGAAGTTCAGGAGATGGTCAAGCCTGTTCTAACTGCTTACTTCAAAGTAATTTCTTTATCTTCTTGATAAATGTGATTTGCTTTTGTGGAGAATAAAAAATATCTTTAATTTTTTTCTAGGCTTTAGTTTTTTGTGGGACCTGAAACAATTTTTTTTCATCAATCACAATGATGTGGATATTGTGCTGTGACATACAGGCTGATCTAGAAACATTGAAGAAGTATTGCACTCCTGAAGTCATTGAGCGATGTAAAGGAGAACGAAATGCATATGAAAGTCAAGGCATGTTTTTTGATAACAAGGTATGGAAGTGGCGTTAATTTATTTTGCACCTGTGCTCTGAAAGCCCTCTGAAGACCTGACTCCATGCCATCTATTATTTCAGGCTCTGGCTGCATATTAGTATTGTACAAGTACTGTACCAGTTAGACGTGTCATCCTCATGTCTTGCTCGTTTTTCAGCTCCATTACCTTTTTAAACACAAAATCATCTTGGTCGTCCTAGCATCCAACATTTAAAACAAATGGTTCCCTTTCCATCTAGTCTTTCCTTTCTGAATGTCATGCATCTCAATTAGGAAAACATACTATCAATCCTCTTAGATGAGATAAGTTTTCCCATTGGCCATCAAGTTTGTATTTCTTGGCTTTTCATCTCAAGATAGGCTAACATTGCTTCTCTCAAATCACAGTATGTCTCTCTACTGATGCAACTTTTTTTTTTACTTCATTATTCAACTTTTCATAGAGCTATTTGAGTTAGTGTAGGTGGTGCTTCCTATTCCTACCTTGTAACTTCTAATGCCTTTCACTACCGCGATCATTGTTCTTGGTTAAATTGTCATTGCAAAGCACTAATCCTAAGCGTGAGTATACTCTAGTAGTTCTAGAGACTTTGGTCCTCAAGTTGCCAACTATCGTTCTAGATTCTATCTTTAATATGGATCCCCCATTGCCTATTGCAAATGTACTAGAAACAGTTCTGTTTCACACTCATTTTCTCGCTCTTTACACATAATTTAGTATCACCTAAATGCTTTGATTTCGTCCTTTTTAACTTAACGTCCAAGTCCTCAAAATATCTTAGAGGCTCTATTCGATCTCAATTAGCTACAACCAACGGTTATGATTGATAAGATAGATCATATCCACTCTATAGTATTTTGAACTTATGTGAGTTGAATAAATCACTGAATCAGCTGTGGTTTGGAAATTTTATTTCTGGTCTTTTTCAGTAGGACTTTTTCAGTATTCCATGACCATGATGCATATTTTAGATTATTTTTTGATAAATTATATTTTTTATTGCTTATGTGGATGTTGTCATCATCACGAGTGACGATTCCATCCTTCAATAGAAGTATGCACTTGATATGCTTGGAGTAGGGATGTTAGAGACCAAACAGGCAAACACATTGACACTCTCATGAATCTTAATGTTAGATTCATATTTAGATTTCGGAGTCATTAACTGATCTCAAAGAAAGTATAAAAGATTGGCATGTAAATTAAATTACCTTGTAGTTATGAGACAAAACATCATTTGCAGTTAATGTGATTGTTAGTTTCTGGGGGTTTGATGTAATGAGGAGCTACTATACGAATTTTGTGTTTCCTCAAGAATTCCTTAGCAAAAGCTCTGTTATTCTAGGATCTAGGCCATCTTCAAGTTGTGGATATATCGATGCAAATGGGCAAATTCTCCTACAAACGCCATACTATTTATTATATTCCCGTAGGAAGTAATCTAATTTTATGGAGATGCAAGAATCAAGACGCGGCTTGTAGTAGTAAAAAGTAGACTATCGCAGCTAGGTCAATTCCAAAGGTTAGTGTAGAATATGATATTAGCAATATGTGAGTTATCTTGGACATGCTTTCATACAGCCAATGAAGCTCGATTGTGACTATTAAAACAACATGCAAATAGTCTTTAATCTAATATTTCATGAGAGAAGAAATTACATAAATATTGAGGCCACTCCATCAAAGCGCCATTTGTCAACTCCAATTATTAGCAAGTCAATTTGCTTATGAAATCCTAAAGGGCCTAAAATTATGTCTACCTACAACAAATTGAGTTTCTACAGTATATTTTTGAAGCAGCTCGTGAGTTACGAGCGTAGGATCCTAAATATAAATACTAAAGACGTAGTTAAGTGTTTTAAGGGCATCCACATCAGGTTTCTCATTCAAAATCTAAAATTTAGAGTTAAAAAGTTACTTTATTAAATTTGGATATTCACTTTTTATTACACAATACATCAACTTCTCTATAATTTACCATATATTTATTTTTTTATTATCTTTTCTCTTTCCTCTATTTTTTTTATTATTAGATGAAGGGGTGAGAAATAGGGAATGAATTCCATTCCTTAAAGACATGCTGCATGCACTTTCAGCAAGTTTTCCAAACTTTTTTTGTTATCATTAATTAGCATATCGTTTGGTGATCTCATGGCTTTCCAATGCATTCAAGTCTGCCTAATTCATTTATTATATTGATGTATTCAGTAACACGTTGGTTTAATTTCCTTTTCCCTTTTCTCTGTCGTTACAGATTCTCCATATCTCTGAAGTTGACGTCCGGGAAACTAAAATGATGGGTTCTTCCCCGCTAATAATAGTAGCTGTAAGAACTTCGACCGAACATTCAATATTATTTTGTTGAAACATTGTATGAATACGATAATAGCCATACAAAATGGTTTTACATACCTAATTGACATTTCTGTTTGAAATTTTTGTAGTTTCAAACTCAACAGATCTACTGTGTGCGCGATAGAGAGGGCTCGATAACAGCTGGAGCGAAGGTAATTTTCTAGTTCCGACTGTGATTAATTGTAAAATTGTATCGTATTAATGTTTTTTTTTTTTCAATACGCATTGGATTATTTTTTCTTAATTTATATCCGAAGGGCAATCCTTCCGTTCATCTGTTGAAGATAAATTCCTCAAAAATTTATTAAGCCAACAATATTATCAGAATCATTTTCAAATTTCTAAATAATTCGACTAAAAAAAGCCAAAGTCCCAACTATTTCGGTTCGTCTGTAGATGAATTTACTATTTATAACTCTGATTTTCAGGATTCAATTCAGACGGTACTGTATGCATGGGCTATGCAGCTGATCGACATCGAGGAGCTAGGCGAAGGAGCATACTACCCACAGTGGAAGCTCCGAGAAATGCAACAACTGGGCTTTCAGGCACTTATCTAGACTTCATCTTTATACTGGTTTTGTCAGAACCAAAGATGATTTAGAAGATGCCTGCTATCGCGCATAGGCAGTGCATGAGCAAGTGAAGATGTGATCGTTTTGTAGCGGATGATCATGTGGGTTCTCATTCTAACATCCACAATCGAGGCCAACCTCTGATATAACTCAGCGAGGAAAGGCTATTCTATTCTTTTTATAATGTATACCTCAAATAATTTGATCTTCAATGCGTTTGAGGCGATGTATACTGTTGGTTGAACAACTGATTCATGACATTATGATGGTTAAGGATAAATTTTGAACGAGCGTTTATTTTTATTTTTAAATGTCAAAGACTCTTTTTATTAAAAATTTCAAGGGTATTCTTTGTAAAACTAAAATATAACAAGGATATAAATTTTGTTCCCTGTTAGGCAGAATCGGTGAAATTTAGGAGGCGTTTGATTTGCTTATTTTCTATTTTTTTTTTGAAAAATGTGTATTTTTTAAAAATTAATATTTGGTTTGTATTTTTTATCTCCGTTTTCTAAAAAAATATATAATATTTTCTGAAAAATAGAGAATGATAAAAAATTATTATTATTATTTTTAAAATATATATTTTAAAAAAAATAAAAATAAAAATAAAAAATAAACAAATCAAGCCCCCTTATCCTTCCGTTTGCCTACTGAAATTGGCACCAAAGCCTGGGAGGCTTTGAAGCTCACGGTCAGTCTCAGATGGGTTGCACGAGCATTGTGACTGACGAGAAGACATCGCGTAAGCTTCGCAGCAACGGCAGACTTGTCGTGTCAGCATTGCAGTGGACTCTTCTCACGAGCGCGATGAGGCAAAGGTGGCGACAGAGGGAATCAAGATTCACGATTTAAGAATTTTGGTTTTATAAAAATCATTATATTATATATATAATATATAATTTCTAATTAATTATTGTAATTATATAAATTAATAATTAATTAAATAAAAGGTTAATTAATTAATGTAAATTATAATACATATTTTTATTAAAAATATAAAAAATTAAAATAAAAAATAGATAATTCATATAATATATAGTTATATAATTTAAAATAATTAAAAAAACTTTAAATTATTTGTATAAATTTAAAAATAGATTAAAATTTATAAACATATTTAAAATAATTTTAAAATCTTATCGACATATTTAAAATAATTTTAAAATTTTATAAATAATTCTAAAAAAGTAATTATTATATATTTTTAAATAAATTAGATTTTAAATTTTAAGTTATATATATACACAATTTAGAATATTTATAAACTATAATTATATATTATATAAATTAATATATAAATAGTTTATATAATTATTATAGATAATAATTTTTTTTATCTTATAAACCAGATTTGGAACATGAATATTAACATATTCAACTTTCTACATTTAGATTCTTGATTCTTGATAGAAATACATTTATACTAATATGAATGTCTAATATTTATGTGTAGGAAATACTTTAGATTACTTATTCTTTATTTTAAAAGTTTTGAGAAAATTTTAGTGGATCCAAATTTATTCGGATCAATCTGATTATAAAATTTTTAATCCAAAAATATTCTAACTTGAAGAATTTGAGAGCTTGATTTTTTTTTAATTGACTCGATTCTGAGTTTATTTATGAATAAGTTTCTACTCCCTTGTACCATGAACTGTAGTTGTTTCATTTTTGACTCCCTGGTGGATCTAACAAACTTAATTATACTTAAATAATTACACTGTGAAATACATATATAATTTATTTTTCTATAACGAAATCTTATAATGGTTTATTAGAGATGTGCAATGATGAAGAAGAAAAGGAAAGACAGAAGCCATAAATGTATGCCAAAAATAAAAAAAAAATAGACATCCCACGCGGATTTTATATATTTGGAGTAACAGATTAAAGACACTAAGCATCCTCAATAATGCTTAACGGTGCATGGTGAAATTTTAATGTGGACAATTGCTACGCGACAACAAGTGGTTAGCTTTTACTTGATTTGCTGTTCCTAAGTGCGTACTTAATCCTGGATGGGCGAGCGTGAGCCCAAGAATTGGCGGTCTCTTGGCGCCAAAAATCGACTGTGCCCGTCAGATTCCCGCCCAAATAGTTGAAAAGGGTACTCATCGGTTTGGAAATCGATCGCTCGACCATCGCAAGCAAGGGAGATGGAGGAACCCAAGGTGGCCGGATT
>JBAMIB010432613.1:0-17980 GCA_037177415.1 Kaempferia rotunda | reverse complement strand
GAGCGTCGGAGGACCAAACATGGGGCGACGACTCCTGTTTGGTCGCTAACGTTGTCTGCTCATCTATTGATGTACAGATCCAAGTGCAGTTCCGCATCAACAGCTTTTAGATCCGAGTGTGCGAGGTCCTCCCTGGTATCCATCTTTGCGCTTAATAGGCAGGATCAAATAATATTAAAACTTTATTTTTCAATTCACAAATCGTGTCATCGTTAGTTTCATGAAATTGGACGGTGAATTAATTAGAACCACCTAATCACTTGGATCCTGCTTTTTCAGTCTAAACATGCATGAACATGGACGGAGTCCTGGACCATGGTTCTTTACCCCTTCACCTCTCACCGCTTTTCACTCTCATCTCCTGCGCATGTGCTGGTGTCCTCTTCACATGCCCGCCATGTAGATAGTAGTTCCTGTGTTGGATTCTTAACTTGAAGCCTAGCTAATTTGGATCGTGAAATTGAATGCCCCCACCTATTTGGAGCTCGATGTAGCTAAGAGACACTAACTAGAATTCAATATCCATCTGTTCTTATGATACATTGATGTATCTGCCACCTCGGTCTGCTACTGTTCTCTGTCGAGTTAAAACTGCTATCCAACAAAATACTTCATACAGCTGCCAAAGAATTGAATCTGCCGGCCCCGTATCGAACTGTATTATCTTAACCACTCCGAAAGAATTTAATTACTTGATTGAAGAAGGGAGTGACAATATGGGGGAGCCCTTAATTTGTGGGTGTGTTAAAAGAGTAGTTGCCCATCTTTTACCGAATCTGCCTCGAGGTTAGGGTAGCTCAAGCCATGTGCAACATTCATGGTATAGAAGTGGTGGGGTCTGTTGCTTGCATGGATTCTACCATGTACGGGGCCCATTAGAAGGGTTAATTCAATCTGATCTTATCTTACAGACAGTGTGCTATAGGGTACCGCGCACAATTATGCATGTTTTTTACTAACCATTAGGATATTTGAAATTTGAATATCTTTTAGTTATCTATTGGAGAACCTAAATTCTTAAATGATTTCTTGAATGGCCTATTGTTGTAGGATGTTTCTCTGCGAAAGCAATTTCAATTTCTAAAGTGAGAAATTTCCCTTATAGAATCTCTAATATATCTCTTTAGTTCAATCATCTGCTCATTTAAAAGAGACTTGAACCTTTACTATTGATCTGTGTGTTAATAGCCGATCAACAGAAGAGTCAGATCATTGTAAAAGTTCTTGATCAAGTCAGAAAAGGCACCAAGTCATTAGGGTCAACAGACATCAGGCTCGACCGGGCCGACTAGCCGAGCGGACATTTTACCCGACTGGCCAGGGTGCCCGATCGGACACAGTATGCCTGAGTAGATCCATCAACCCAATAGGGGCCGGACAATCATCTTCTGAACATGAGCGGTGGGCCGGTTGGCGACTTTGATCGCCAAGGTCACCACCCGATCGACGTAGAAGACACAATAAGTCGAGAGCTTATAGTCCGATCAGCACAATAATACAAGAGTCCTTTGTCGCCTAGCCCAACGGAATGTCAGAGAATATTTCCTACTAGCTAAGGGACCTATCAGGCGAGAACACGTGGCGGGCGCAATCATGAGCAGCCCATATATAGACAACCCAACATGGAAAGGAAGTGTCACGTGTCCCCAGCTGGCAAGGAATCTTTTCCCCCTATAAATAGGCATTCTGACGAAGGCATCGGGTACGTTCACTTACGCGCACGCTCGCGAGAACTCTGCTTCAATTCATTTCCTTTCAGCAAACTCTTCTAAACGTTGTTGGGCTAACTTGAGCATCGGAGGACCAAACAAGGAGCGGCGACTCCTGTTTGGTTGTTAACGCTTGTCTGCTCGTCATCGGTGTGCAGATCCGAGTGTCTCTTCGTTCACAATCCTCATTGCCGAGTGCATCCGAGTGCTCTATCGCTGCCATCGCATCAGCCGAGTGTGTCCGAGTGCCACGTCAACAACAGCTCTTCCGTCCATCTGATCAGAGAGAATAATACATTGTCAATAACAAATTTCGTTCCTCCAAATAATGATATATTAGCTCTTCCGGAACCTTCAATAATATTTATACTACCAGATATTGTATTAACATTACTTTCGCCCATTTCTAAATAAGAAAAATATTTTTTCTTTTTAAATATAGAATGTGTCGTTGCACTATCAATAAGACATAAATCTCCATTATTGAATCCATAAGTCATGATATTCTTCATTAAAATAAAAGAAATACATAATGAGAAACAACTAAAAGATAACTACAGAAATATAATAGAAAATGAACTAATTTATTTTATTATATTTGATCATGTTAGATATTTCCATAAATATCTTTATTTTCGATTGAATTGTCCATTTATCCATCAAGATTTGTAAAGAAATTAGAAACATCCAAATGTGTTGTCATATAAGGGACAATAATTGTGTTATTGTCTTGAAAGACAACATTTGTCTTTATATCTTTTGCTTTACCCTTTAAAGAAGATTGGTAGAGATCAGTAAAGTATTTTGGCGTACAACAAGTACGTGATAAATGTCCTTTCATGCCACATCTATAACATGAATTTTCTAATTTCTTTTCATCATTATCTCATCCACTTTGAACTCTTTTACCGTTGTCATTTGTCCATTTCTGGTGGACATCATTGTTAATCCATTTCTGGTGAGTTGCTGTATTTCTTTTATTATAACTACCATGATTTTCTTGAAATCGATCATTTTTGTGTCTATGACCATGACCATGAACACAACGACGATAAAATTTGTATCTACGTTGTCATTTATTATTTTGGGGGGTGGGGGGGATTCTCATGATTTTTCATCAAAAGCTCATTATTTTGCTTAGCCACAAGAAGACATGTGATCAACTCAGAATAATTCCTAAAACCTTTCTCTCTATATATTATTGCTTCAGGAGCATGTTAGATGAATGAAAGCTAGAATATGTTTTTTCCAACATATGTTCATCAATATTTTTTTCACCACAATTTTAATTTTGAGCTGATTCTAAATATAGTTAATTTATATTCACTCACAGATTTAAAATCTTGTAAACGTAAATGAATCCATTCATAACGAGCATTTGGAAGAATTACGGTTTTATAGTGGCTATACCTTTCCTTCAAATTATTCCATAGCTCAAGTGGATCTTTGATCGTTAGATATTCAGTTTTCAATCCTTCATGAAGATGGTGACGAATGAATATCATTGCTTTTGCACGATTTTGTAAAGATTCCTTATTTCCATCTTTTATGGTGTCTCCAAGACCCATAGCATCCAAATGAATCTCCGCATCCAAAATCCACGATAGATAATTTTTTCCCGAAATGTCAAGAGCCACAAATTCTAACTTTGAAAGATTGGACATAGTGATAATCTAATACAAAGAAAACTAAATGATTAATAATAATTATCATGCATCATATATATTTATTAATAAATGATAAACTTGATATAATCAAAAGATAATTTTGTAATAAATAACTATAAAATATTTTTTGAAATGTTGCATGTCATGCAAATAAGTAATTAACTAATAGTTAATTATACAATAGCTAACAAAGTATGAAAGAACTATAACTCTTTGGCATGTGAATAGTTTTGATTGAGAAAAGAAATATATAAACATATCTATACATTTTTTGATATTACCTATAAAAAAAATAGAGCTCTTCGTGCTGATAACGTATTATAAAATTATATAAGAATTGTATACAAAGAGGAATTATTATTCACCTTATTTTCTTATACCAAAATAAATACATACATATCTATTTATAGATAGATAATGATCTTGAAACTCCCATGCATTTATATAAACTAGGAGGTTATTAGAAATGATAAGTTATGAGAAAAAGAGGGAGTTTACATATCATTGGGGGTTTATGGACATCCATATGCATATATTATTTTATAACAAAAACTAAAATTATTAAGTCTGAATCACACCGTGTTGGCGTTGGTTGTGGCCCACCTATCCTTCACCAACCTTCTTAAACACCGCTATTAATATAATTTTAATTACAAATTAATTGGGTCCCAAATCCGACGGACGTCGTGCAATTTTGCGTACTCAAATACCCATTGGACGGCGCCACGATCCCTAACCCGCACCACAAGCCACCACACTCTCTTATCGCGCGACTCGCGTCCCCTCGTAAGCGCGAGTGGAACACGAGAGGGCGGAAAAAGAACGACCTCCGCCTCCTTCCGCCGCTTCCGCCGCCGCCGGTACAGCTGAGAAATCTTTTTCTTATCTAGAGCTATTTACCATTCCCTAATTCTTCTGATGACGCTTTCTAGAATTCCTTTTGTCTTTTTTTTTTCCTTTCCTGTCGGAAAAGAAACAATCGCCGTCACCGTGGGCAATGGGTTTTTTTTTTTTCTCGTCTTGGAATATATTTCGAATGCGTTTCCTGTTTGCGCGTCGTGATGTCTATTCGGAGGATTTTGGTTCTGAAAAAAAAAAATGCTAGCCGAAGACATTGTGGTGTTTCCTGATAGTTTTAAAGGAAGCGCGTTAAAGATGTGTTTTTGGTTCATATGTGGAAGATTTAGCGTGCTGGGTTGAGTGCCTATAGATTGTAGTGATTCCTTTCTGGGTCGAAATGTGATTTCTCCATAGGGCAGGCTGGTGTGGATGCGTTAGCTTACAATGAGTTTGGTTGATATCCAGCTGATGGAGGTTGGAGAATATTGGATTTATGGAATGGTTAGGTTTTGACCTGTTACGAACTTGTAATGTAGTGGATGTAGTGGTAGAGCATGGTATCTGGTTAAAGGTTGAGAAATTTCACCTGTGTCTTCTTTTACGTGGCATGGATTTGCCTATTGGACAACAAAGTATCTATATTCTGAATTCTCTTTAGTTCGATATGTTTATAGTTTTTTGACATAGTTGCAAAAACTAATTAATATACTATTTCTTGTGCTGATAAACTATTATGATTTACTATAGAGCATCGCAGATTTGGTGACACAGTCTTGGTCAATCGTCATTTTTTTCCTTTTTCTTATGTATTTCAGATTTGTTCTCTTATTTACAAGAAACGTGACAATTAATTTGTTGTTGTACAGAGCGAATATAGAAGCTTGAAGTTGCTCAATACAATGACAACCGTATCGTGTAGAAGCATTCTGGTGCCTCAATTTGGACTGCAACCTCAAGTAATATTAAGAAGTCCATCTCCAGGAGTCAAGATCTGTTTTTCTTACATGGCGCTCACACTCCAAACTGGGTAACTCTTGCTATTTCATCTCTGTGTTTTGTCACATGTAGTGTTTCTTTTTGGCAAAATTTACTACGTTACGTTCAAAGTTCTAGGCCAAATACCTGTTATTTTAGTTCATCTTTTTACCTTTTGACCTTTAACTCCCAACTAGTTATTGGAATTTGCATATGGATATTTCTTTTCTCTATCTCAACCATCAGTTCCTCAACCTCACAAAAATTAATGACAACTTGTTATATCTGAATACTACTACATTACTCATGGGATTAAGCTTTATATATAACCCAGCTATAATTTAGGGCATAACCTTTGTGGTTTAGGTGATCGGTTCATGTCAAATACAATTTTAGAGTACCAACCACTTTTAGCTTGTTGGCCAAACTATGCCTCGAGTATCTCATTCAATAGACTTGTGCCTATAATGACTGTAATATAGTGATCAATGAGTTTGGAATCCCCATCTCACTTCAAAGGATCCTGTAGACAATTTCAAGAGATCCTGTAGCCAATTTGTATGTGTGAGGCTCACCAATAACTTGAGACATGAGATTAAATGCCCTAAGATTAGTCTAATTCTCCCACATCCTTAGAGCGGTTGCTTTTAGGACTTAGGATACATCTCTTATTAATGAGAATCCTTTCCTAAGACAAAACATTATGCTAAATCAATGATGTTTTTAAAACACTAAACCATAAGATTTGGCATGCACATCACTCACAGCGAACATAGAACCAATCTGTATGAGGGGGGTATGTAGAGCCAATATGTGCGACCAGACATGCACATAAAAGAGATTTAGTGGGGAATAATACTTCAGTTAGCTCCCAATTGTCCTCATGTTGGCAGGTAAATAGATGTAAATTCATAAATTAGTTCCCTTATAGTCGGTTGATTATCTTTGACATGGTATCAAGGATGAAATCAGGTGCGGCTAGTATCGTCTACATTTAGGAAAAACATATCTCTATTTAAGTTGGTCTTGGGGTCAATCCTGATTTTCACCTGCACCGACTGGGAGTATTACAATATTATAAATATATCTTGATCCTAACTGTTAAAGTTTTTGAGGCAAATGATTAGCTAAAGAACATTAATATGGAACACACAGTAAGCTTTTTGTTGTGCATGAATTATAACTCACCTTCAATTGGTAAGTATCCTGTTTTGAGGCATGATTCTTTGTTGAGGTGTACAACTGACAAGTGGTCATGGTTTTATCCTATTTTTGTATGGACAAAAGACATAGCTAGAGGGTTGATACTTGATACCTTCCTAGTTAATCACAATTGGGAAAAGCCTTCATGTCATCTTTGCAGTCTGTATTTAGTCTTGCTGTCTGTCTTACACTGTCTCTTTCTAGTATCAGTCTTACCGCAAGGAACTGTCTGTCATCGTCACGAGCCAGTTTTCTTGGTCAAATATCTTCATCTGCTCTGTACAATTCCAGCCCACACCTAAATACTAGGCGTAATAGGAGGGCAGAAATTGTCGTTAGAGCTGAATCTGTAAGTATCATTTAGTTTTTAACTTTTTGAAAGTTGATCAGGAAAAAAGTCTGTTGATCAAATTTATCTCTGTTGTCAGCTTTCCTTTATTGTAATTTCACTGTCATTTGTTGCAGGATTTCTATTCTATCCTTGGTGTCTCAAGAAATGCAAGTAAATCTGAAATAAAAAGTGGCAAGTATACTTCATATGAGATATACTTTACTTTTCTGGTTGATATTAGTGCAATACTAGTTACATTCGTCTTAATAGGCCTCTTGCCTTTGCTGCCAGAATCTAGCAAATATGTCTTATCCTTCTCTTTAGTTCCTTTTTTTTAAAGATGTTGGATATAAATCTCTTATCCTTTCTTTACTTTAGTTAATCCTTCTTTCTTTTGAAGCTGTCGGAAACAAATGTCTTATCCTTCTCTTTACATTAGAACAAAAGTGTTTGTTCATGTTCTGTCTGGGAAGTTGTTTGATACAAATATGTCACGGCTTCAATCCTTGAACTAGTTTAATAACTAAATTAAATTGATATAAGTATTCAACAAACCAGGAAAAAAAACATAAGAAAGAGAGAATTGACAAAGCTTGAGTGGAGAGCTGGAGGAAGATAACTAATCATACTCTGAAAGAAGTCATGCCACTTAGACGGAATATCAAACTGTATTATTATGCTGGACTTGGGGATAGATGGCATAATGATGAATCACCGTAGTTGATATGAACACATTTAATAGAAGTGAATTTTGATGACTTAATCAACTAGTCGAGTTGGAAAAAGTACATGAAACGAATTGAAAGGAAAAAAAAAGTGGTATTGAGATTATTTTCCCTATATGTGCATGTAATTGGGAAAGATCTTTTCCTGGAGCAGAAAATGAACCTAAAAAACTTGAAAGAGCGAATTCAAGAACATGAAAATTGCACCATGATTTGAATATCATTGAAATAATACATCGAGGGAGATTAGTTTCATTTTAATAAGTTCAATAATTTTTTTTACAGGTAAGGAAGTGAGAATACATCTCAATTTTATATTTTTTTGAGAAGTGGAAGAAAAATCTAGTTTTTGAACTGAAGACTGGAGAGATACTTCATCATACTGGATTAATAGACCAAACCCCATTTAAAGAAATTGCCAACAAATATCACAGTTTGAGGTTTTCTACTCAAGTTCTGATTGCCGTTATATAGTTGGATTCTGGTTGCAGATTCAGGCTCTTAGATAATGTTGACTGTTGAGATAGAACTCCGACCAATAGCATTTGTAATTTATGGATACTTTTGGCTTTTGAGATATACAAAATCAAAGGATGTTACATCTGATCGTAAACAATCTTAACTATTTTGACAGTTGATGTTTATGGAAAAAAGAGATTTTATCATGTGATAAAGGTATACCAATTATCTGAAAAATATATACTTTAAATACTAGAATATTTAGATCAAATGTCCATTAGAGGTTGCATCCCCTAAAAAAGGGAAACATCAGTTGAGTTTGCAAGCCTATGTTGTAATTCAACTTATGGGGCAGAGCCTTTATGCATGTAAGATTTTAGGTCTCGTTTGGTCTTCTAACTGTAGCATGGTGATAATGTTTTATTACTATATTAGCACTTCGCCATGCCTAAGACTACAAGATAACTTCTACTCCAGCGAACTATTCTCCTAGTCTTTTCGTCATTGAACTCTTCTTATCCCAAATTTATCTTTTGCCATAAACAATTTATCTACAATTAGCTACTAAGATGGTGCTTGTTTTGTTGTTGTGCAGCATACAGGAAGCTTGCCAGGAGTTATCATCCTGATGTCAATAAGTGAGTGTAAAGTGTGTTATGTGTTAAATGGCAACATATGTGATGGTTGTTGTTGACTTATTAGGGTTGGAGTGTGTGTGTTACTTGTTCAAAATCATGAAATAGAAGATAGTATACTGCTTTCAGAAAATAAAAAATAAAAAAGAATTTTGTGTTTAAGAATTATAATCACATTAAGTTGCACTGTGGTTAAGTTAATCTGGGTTATGGAAGTTTGGGCTATATTATGAATTCAGGAGCATCATGTGCATTTAAAATAAATGATATGATTGATATTGGTGAAGTATGACCCTATAGAAAGTGTCAATTTTTTATGCTTTTCATGAAGACTGTACCAAATCATTCTAGCAGCAGGTTAATCAAGGCTTATCCAGCTTACCGTTGCTACTTCATTCTTGCCATCCAATTTAGAATTTCTGTTACCTCATACTGAAAGTTAAAACAGAATGCTTGACTAGAATGCGCCAATTTTTTATGCTTGGCACGAAGATTTGTACCATAATCATTGATTGATCAAGTAAGCAAGTTAATCAATGCTTATCCAGCTTATTACTGCTACTTCATGCTTGTCATCCAATTTATAATTTATGCCACCTTATACTGAAAGGCAAAACAGAATGTTCATTCTAACAAGGTAATTCTTTATCAATTTTAAATATTAACAAACTACTTTTTCTATTGACATTGAGATTTCTTCAGCCTCTTGCATACTGGAAAAGTAAATGTATTGGTAATCTTGCTGCCTATGTAATATACAAACACACAAGCGACAAGCCAATAACTTCAGTGATTTTAGAATGACCAATTGTTATAATCATAATTTATTGCAGCTAGAAATTGAGATCATATATATTGCAATCCTTTTTTGGTTTTACTTGGATCATACACAGTGCATACCCTCTTTGCTTCTAGGTAAGGCCATATTTGGAGGCCATTTGTCTCCTGTGGTTATAGTAGTGAAGTTTGAGGATTTTCTCTTGGATGAAGTATGGTGCTAGATCATACATATTACATATTTTTGGTTTAAAATCATATGTAGTATTTGAATACCCTCTTTGCTTCTAGGTAACGCCATATTCAGAGGTCGTTTGTCTTCTGTGTGGCTATAGTAGTATGGTTTGAGATTTTCCTCTTGGATGACATATGGTGCTTGTTTTGCTGGCCCTTTTGCAGCCTAAATCGTATCCTGTAAGCCCTTTACACTGAATATAACTTGGTGACAATCAATTTTCTATTTGTTGATGTATACTGGTGTGACCGGCCATCTTTAGAAATGCAACTATTTATAATTTATTCGATAAAATATCTTAGTTAAATGATGTTTAGTGGTTTTCTATCTTCTGCAAACTTTTTTGATATATGAGTGTTCTTAAACTCTAGGTGGTCTTATTATTGGTCTTATATGTTTCAGAGAATCAGGAGCAGAGCAAAAGTTTAAGGAGATTAGTAATGCATATGAGGTTATTCTTTTTGTTATATTTGTTCCCAATATTATAATAAGCACCATTCCTTGTTTACCACTGTTACTGACAGCGCTATATTACAGGTTTTAGCTGATAATGATAAAAAGTCTCTGTATGATAAGTATGGAGAAGCGGGCCTCAAAGGTGCTGACATGGGCATGGGGGTGCGTATGCTATGGAGGCAGATTGGCATATAAAGTTAATTTTAAATAGCCTTTTGTAGGAATTTTTATTATTGGTTTGTTAACTGCAGGATTTCAACAATCCATTCGATCTATTTGAGTCATTATTTGAGGGCATGGGTGGGATGGGTGGAACCAGAGGTGCTCGCAACAGACCTATGCAAGGTGATGACGAGGGTTATAATCTTGTCCTAAATTTCAAAGATGCAATTTTTGGTATTGAGAAAGATATAGAGGTTACAAGGCTAGAAAGTTGTGGAACATGCAATGGATCTGGCGCCAAACCAGGTACAAAGACAAACAAATGCAGAACTTGTAGAGGTCAAGGTGAGGTCGTCTCTTCTGTAAGGACACCACTGGGTGTATTCCAGCAGGTTATGACTTGTTCAACTTGTGATGGTACGGGTGAATACTCTACCCCATGCAGCACCTGCAAGGGGGATGGCCGTGTTAGGAAGACAAAGAAAATTAGTCTGAAAGTGCCACCAGGAGTTGACTCTGGTAGCCGGCTGAGGGTCCGATCGGAGGGGAATGCTGGAAGGAGAGGTGGTCCTCCCGGCGACCTTTATGTCTTCATCGAAGTTCGCTCAGACCCTGTGCTTAAAAGGGAGGGAACCAACATTCGTTATGACTGCAAGGTATCCTACATTGATGCTATCTTAGGGACTACCATGAAGGTTCCTACAGTGGATGGATCAGTAGATCTGAAGATTCCAGCTGGGACGCAGCCAGGTTCAACTTTGGTGATAGCTAAAAAGGGTGCCCCTTACCTCGGTAAGCATAACAAACGGGGAGATCAGTTGGTTCGAGTGCAGGTGGAAATTCCAAAGAGATTAAGCAGTGAGGAAAGAGAGTTGGTCAAGGAGCTTGCAGACCTAAAAAAGTCCAAGACAGCAAACAGTCGGAGATAGAAAATTGTTTGTCATTTATTGCTACCATTAGTCTTCCTGTCCCTTAGAGTGGAAGAACAATCTCTGTAGGAACGTTGATCACCAAGAGAATTATGGGGATTACGCAAAGCATCTATTATTGAGAGATCACCAACTCAGAGCACTGTTGGAGGCATCACCGTGTTGATGAGATCTTATCCTAATATGTCGACGAGGATATGCTTAAGCAGCTTATATGATGATTCTTAGTTCTACATTACAATTTTGTAAGATTTGATGTTAAAGCTGGGGAACACTCCACCATGGAATATGTATTAGCAATACTCTTCTATAGTCGGCTACATAGTTTATCCCTCTGTTGAGATCTAAACTTAAGATTTATTGGCTCGTATAAATTTGAAGCAGTTTCCTGAATGAAACTGATCAAATGAAATCTTCCATAATTATGGACCTTTTTGCTGACTTGCCTTGGAAGTTTGGAATTGTATGTGATGTGATCATGTAAGACTTTGTGTCATCTACAGAACCTATGTGGAACAAGATATTTATCACTTGTTATCTGAGTTTAGATATATCTGCTATGTCAATTACTGTCAAACTTTGCCATCAGATCGAAAGCTAACACTTTCTGGAAACCACACAATAATTGAGGCGAAAGTTGCTGCTCTGAAGATAGAGTGGACCTACTCAATTCCAAGCAACAACCAGAAGAGAGATTCTTAGTATTGAAGTGAAAGCTTTGGTTTGCAGTGGAGCAAAGCCATATTTGAATAGTTGTGGCAAATTTAAATGTTTATTTTAAAGACTACTTTAGTATAAATTTGTAATTTTTAGTTTGATTTTATTTAGTGTGATAAGATATAGTTGGTGTTAGCAAAGTATATATCGTGCCGATAGGCCCGGGCCACAGGAAGCCCGGCTCATTTTTCACCTTTAGTTCTGTTGCCTCCTGAATGAATGATCAAAACTAACTGTTTAACTTGTCTTCCTAGAGGAAAGTTGCAAGTTCAAATACCATACTGTGCTGAGGCAGAAAATAGGGTCCTGATAAAATGCTACAGTGATAAAAGTGCTGGGCAGCCATTAGAGAGCCTGTGTCCTTGGGAAAAGTGATTTCTCATGTCAATTTCAGAAATCTCCCCATAAAACAACCTATTCTTTGCCACCTCTTGCTTTGATCCAACAGATAACAAAGGGAAGAGAAGTCTAGCTATCAGAATAGAGATGACCAAAGGAGTGGGTGACTAAATTTGTTTACCTCCTCTGTCATGAAAATTAAAAAACTCGAGGGGAAATGATTAAAAAAATACAAAATAAAACAGTGCAAAATTTCAACGAGCAAAAACAAAATCTAAATTTCCCTTCGAATTAACACATGCAATTGCATGCAGGCCCTCAATCAATGCGGGGCATGCATCCCCCAAGATACCAGACATGAAGATCTTCCCTCCCCTCCTCAGTCCTTTCCCTGTTCAGCGTTTACTGCCGTCTGCAATTCTGCATCGCACCGCACTGCACTGCATGCATGCGTCTGGACAAGGCAAAGCCCTTCACTTTTTAAGGTTTGGTCTCAAGAGTCCCTACACGATAAGACAGTCCTACAGTGCGGCAATGTCCTCTCAGGTCTCCCCCCACAGCCCACAGCTCTCCGACTGCAGCCACCTGTTCAGTCTTTGCTGAGGAATAGATGCGACCTGTACTTCAACAGTGCGGCTCCACTTCTTTCGAAGGAGCGAGACGTGATGTAATCATTTGAATACGGATCCACTTTGTCATATATGATGCCAATAAAGCTGCGAGGAGAGAGGAAATGTATCAGCATATATACTACTCCCTGCAAGAGGTCAGACAACTCATTCACATTTAATATGTGCGTGTGTTTTTCATTTTAATAATGCTTGTGATTTTGAATTTAAAAAAAAAAATAACAAAGATCCTCTCTTTGATCTCAAGAACTGAAAATATTCTCTCTCTGATCTCCATGAATGTCAATATCTTTCCTTCTCTTCTTTGTATTTTCACTTAAGCTCTTTCTTTTGTTTGATGTTGTTAGTTTTGATACTACTTTTGCCACATTTTATAATTGTTGATTTCTTATGGCCAAAGCACATTGTCTTTATTTTCTCTTAGTCAATTTGGCCAAATTGAATAAGTAGAACTAAGTTCAATTAACACACATTTTACTCGTCTTCCACACTATATCTACAAATTAGTGACGGTCAATTCCGAATCTTATATATTAAGATCGCTTCTAACTTTTGATTCATACTAAGACTACACTTTTTTAAGTCAAACACTAACTTCCTTTTCATCACTTTCTAATCCAATGATTAAGTAATTAAATAATAAAGTGATCTACATGTTCTTGTTTTTCTATTCCTTGATTATGACCATCAATGATTAGAAGAAGGTCTCTAAGATTCATGCTAGCTAGTCTTTCTATTCATTTGGGCAAAGAAAATAACTTTGTAAAACGACATACTTATGTAGGAAAAACTTGTTGATAATTTAGGGATTCATGAAGCCAAGACAACTTTTACTTCATTCGATGCAAATATCAAGTTGAGGCTTGATGACGATAAGGCTCTCTTCCGAATCCACGAACATTTACTACAAAGTTAGATAGTAATTATTCGCTTATACAATGTTCAAAGATGTTACATCCTGAAATTGCAAAGAGAATACCTAAATAAGTAAATTTCAATCCTCAATTCGACCTATTATTCAAAAAGAATAGCCAAGCTTCTTTTGCATGTGCAAATTTAGATGGTGACTTAAATGATCAAAGGCCTATCTTAGGTTTGTTTGTTTTTTTGATTCAACATGAGTTTCTTGGTATATATAGTAAGAAGAAAATTTAATCTCACTTTCTTTTATTATAAAGGAACAAAAGACCTCTTTAAATGCTCATCAAGTTTGTGTTTAGTTCGAGTGATTAGTTTAAAAGGTTTATTATTCTGAGTTTAAATTGAGTCTAAAATATCCACCAATTTAATTTATCATTGGTGGAGAAAGTATATCGGGATTTTTATCCAAATCATATTGGTTGTAAGATATAAAGGTATTGTGATGGATATTTTTATAAAGTCCCTTTTTAAAAGACCTTTTAAAGAATCTCATGGTGGAATGAACTTAACTTTAAAAGTTCATTTCAATAAGAAAAAAAAAATAAATAGTTAAAAAAATTATATGAAATTTATTTAGTTTTCAAATATATTAACTATGGTATCACAATGACTAAGTTATGTCTTTTAATAAAAAAAAAACATATGATCAAGAAACACATTTATTCTTTTATGTAAATAGAAAAGATTACAAATGATTTCCTAATCAAGTTACAAAATCATTCAATTTATTTATTTCAATTTGAATTGGTTCAAGTCATTTACATTTTATCATTCAATTTATTTTTTTATTAATCATAAATAATTTATTATATATTTAAATTTGTTCATTAAATTTGATAAAGTGGGCATATTAAATGCATGAATATATGTTTTTACTAAATTAAACCTCCTTCATACTATTTATTACTCTCAAGATATTATTTATATTTTTTTTTAAAAAAAGAAAAATACGACTTCATATAAGATATTTTGAGGGGTCATTGATCCACTAGGTGCAAGCTTTCACCGTGAATTATTTTGTTCATAGAATTTCAAAGGACCACATAAAGACATATCGTTAATGACATACGACGTATTATTCCTTACGCGTGTGGATCCTCCGTAGGGATGGAAAAACTAATTTCAAACTAATTTAGATAATTCTTTTTTAAAAAATAAAATCAACCTAATTGGACTAAAGTTATATTCATTTCATCTTGTCACGCTTATTTATTATTGTCATTTTCCTCTTCTTTTGTTTTATTTATTCTTGATATTAATTTTTCTTTCTCTAGTCACAATCAAAAATATTAGTAGGCATGTGATTTCGTCCCATCATGATGTTAAAATCATTGCTATCTCAAAAGCAAAATTTGGTTTTTTTGGGGGCAATGATTAATTTTATGCGATAGAGATGTCAATTAGTGATTTTAATAATCTCTAATAGAAATGTTCACATATATATATTTCTTATAGATTGAATGCATCATAATTTAAAGTGGACCCAATGATTCGCTATTATAATTAATGCAATTGTTGAAATGCAATTAAAATTTGGAAATACATATAAAAAAATAATGGATTTAAGACTTAGGTTCAATGTAAATAATATTATACTATTATAAGAATATATGAATTCTTTTAGTCCCAATAAATGGTATTAGAGTTATGGATCAAATCGAGCTATGTAGGCAGAATATTAGCCTTGAACTATGAAGATGGGGCTCCTAGAGAAGTGAACTTTACATGAAAAATCTAAGCAGGTCAAGGATAACCGGATACTTGATAGAAATCCTAAGGAAGTGAACCATAGGTGGTGAAAAGTCCAAGTAGAGCAAAAGTGACTGAATGTTGGATGGAAATCCTAAGGAGTTAACCCTCGGCGGTGACAAATTCTTAAAGGACCGAAGTAAGTCAATAGTGACCGGATGCGCAATTGTCCTCGGGTTAAGGTTGACCACTAAGTTCGAGTTAGCTCAAGTTTGAGTTTTAATGTTTGACAATATGTGAAAGAAGTCAAGTAAGTCTTAACGGGTGGTTAGGCAACATAAAGTCATAACGGGAGGATAGGCAATGGGAAGTCCTAAATGAAAGTTAGGCAACGGAAAATCTAAGTGGATCAAGGAGGATTGTTGGCAAAGGAAAACCCTAATTGTGGTTAGGTAATGAAAAAAATCCTACCTGAGGTTAGACAAAGTGGAACTTTACCTTGTGACTAGCCCTAACTAAGGTTATGTAAGAGAAAATTTCAAGTGGGTCAAGAAGAACCGCACTTGGTGATCGAAAGTTCAACGAGAATTTGACATGAGATAGAAAATCCAAGTGGATCATGGGATTGAAACTCAACGCATTCAAGCATACCTTCCCCATGCCTTGACCACTGTACCAATGGCTAGTAGCCACCTCTAATTTACCTTCTCTCTATTAGTCAAGGGATGAGTGTGCAGAGATATTTGGGACGAACGAATCATCTTTTATCATATAGATAGATGAGTGAGTTAAATAACATCACTCTAAGTGTGTGTATTATAATAAGTATTAAAAGACAGGACTCTATATAGATACTAGGATAATAAGTATTAAAAGAGACAATATTTTTTACTCCCACTTTTGGTTAATACATCGTTATAATTTTTTCATAAAATTTCCACCTATTTATCGAATACAAGTTAGAACTAAAATAATATTTAAATTTGATATTATAGTAAAATTATATTATATATACTAAATTTATTTAAACGATTCAAAATTGTTAGATTTTAGGCTCCATACAATTAGCGTTAAAAACATAATTACAATGATCCGTGAAACTTCCATATGGTTACTCTTATAAATATCACTAATTTGTCTTTATTCATGAGATATTTAAGTGTGTAATTTTGTCCTTGTGTTTTCTTGCCGTCAATTAAAAGGAAAAAAAAAACAAAGGAGGAAAAATCGATTTAAAAACTTAAATCCATTTTGTCCAATTTACAACAAACTCCCTCTGATTTACAATTTTGGTCGGAAATAATTTATTGCACGAAAGCTACTGCTCACTTAATCGGCTGCATATATTTTTTTAAAAAAAGCTTTAGATTTATCACAAAATTACACCTGTTTTTTTTTGTTCGATTAAGTCGACGCCTAACTACTTTAATTAAATCTTCCAACTGTCACTTGTTGCTATCGATCGGAGATTCCTGTAGATAACCAATTGGTGGATACAAAATTTTTCCACGATTATTGTATGACTTTTCTTTCTTTTCTTTTTCTTTTTCCTATTATCAAGGATTTTTATATTTTTCCTATTGTACTAATTTGGCAATTTAATAATCAATATATGTGAGGATGAAAAATAATAATTTTTTGAAAAAAAAATCATTTACTTTTATAAAATAGTCTCAATAGTTTTGTTATTATTATATTTACTTTTTAAACTAAGGTTTATGTAGATTTATTTGTAACAAAATTGAAACGTAATAGTAAAATGTATAGGGGGCATTTCGAAAGGTAGTTGGATTAATAAGGCGGATTAGGAATTAATGAAGGTGGGTTAAGGATAAAAGTAATCCAGCAGATTATTAAGCCGAGAGGCTTCGAGGCGTGGGTTAGAGTTTCAACGTCGCCGCCGTCTTCTCCGCTTTCCTTCTACTCCCTCGCTTTTAGTTTGCTTTGGGAGAGGACTGGCCGGCGAGGCAGAGCGCGGTGGTGGGGATATCGATGGAGTTCCGTAACCACCTCTCGCACGAGCTGGCGGTGCCGCCGTACGCGGAGCAGCAGATGGCGGCGGCGGCAGACAACAGGGCGGCGCTCCGGAAAGCCATGGATCAGCTGTCGGCCACTCGGGCTTCTGGGGCCGGCGAGGAGGCGGACGGCGTCTCCGAGGACGGTAAGGATTTCCACCGCCTCATGGCGAAGCCGGCCATGGCGGGCGGGAGCGGACCCACCTGGCTCAACGGTGCGATTCCCCAGCAACACGGGCTGGGGCAGTATGGGGAAGGAAGATTTTCGCAACTCCAGACCTCGTCGGCGTCGCCGGGAGGAGGAAGAGGAGGCGGCGGAGGGCACTGGTTCCCCCGGCCTCCGCCGGTCCTTCGGAGGAGCGTGAGCGAGGAGGAGGTCCCGATATCGACCGACTCCGCCGTAGCGGCGGCCATCTCGTCGGAGGTCGGTGCCGGAGGAGGAGCGAGCGGGTTCCGCGCGGAGCGAGGCGAGGCGGAAGGGGGAAGGGGCGGGGAGGCGGGCGAGGGAACGTGGCAAAACGCGAGGTACAAGGCGGAGATATTGGCGCACCCCTTGTACGAGCAGCT
>JBAMIB010432513.1:0-17994 GCA_037177415.1 Kaempferia rotunda | reverse complement strand
AGTTAATCTTTGTCATCATCTCCTTCTTTGGACATCCTTTCCAATTAGTAAGGAGTAATTGAGGTGGCATTTGGTTTGAGATGCAGGAATGAGGATGGAAATGAGTTTGATAGTAGACTGGAATGAGAATGAGTCTAACCATTCCAATGCTTTTGTTTAGTTTATAAGCTCTGATTAAGTATGATTACCTTTTTTTGAAATTAGAATTATTAATTTTCTTTTTTCTTTTCTCTCCTTTTATTCTCTCTCCTGATTATCTATTTGGATTTAGTTTTCCCCATATTTTTTTTTTTCATTTTTTTGTTTCCTCCCCAGTTTTTTCAATTGTTTTCATTTTTTTTCCCCAACAGGCGGGCGTTGGCGCCGTCGGAGCCGTAAGGTTGTTATTGCCCAAAGGATTAAGAATCGGGAATGAATTATAAACTGATCAGTGTGGTTAAATTTTGTTCATTCCCAAATATTTAGGAATGATTCCATTCTTTTATTCCAAACTCATTATCCAAACACCTTTATTTAGGAATGATTCCATTCCCTCATTCTTAAACCCCTAAACCAAACGCCACCTGAATCCTTTATCTCATCTTGATTCTTGATGAGTTGAGCTTAAATTGAATTTTCTTTCTTTTTGGTTACCCATTTGAATGAGTATGAAAATGGTACGCTTTATTTAGAGGTGGATACCTTCTTTGTGGCTTTTGCACTACCAAAGTAATATGCAAAATAAAACTTGAATAACTCCTCGTAGATTATCTTATACTCTCTAATTTGAAAATTAATTTAATATTTACATAAGTTACTAAATTAAATAAGCTTTAGAATCATTTGTTCTCACAATAATACAATAATAAATTGTACAGTAAGTGCTGTTGGGGAGCAACTATTAGACAATTAGGATTATGCATGCAAAATAGTAGCTACCAAATCACTAATTATTTTATAATAATCATTATTTAACATAATTTCTTCGCTAGGCTCTAATACCAATTGATGCTTTGCAAAAATCATACCACAAAAGGATAAAGGTTCCAATTTCAAACACATTATAAACACTTCTCTGTAATTTAAGGTAAACTATATAGATTCTGGTTTATTAGATACATTAAACATGAAATAGTAGCCTATGTAATTTATTTGTCAATTACAAATGGGTGTTGTCTTAGAAAAAGGCTATTCCTATATAAATTTTCATGTACTACCACTGGCAAGCTTCAACACTATAAATTACTCTCAAATAAGGAGTTGTTCCTTTTTTCATTGACACTTTTATCTGATTTGGCTTAATTCTCAAGTATTGATATTTTTTTTCTTAGCTTTGATTTAATAAAGATTCAAATGTAATTATCTAATGAATGATATATGCTGCACATGGTAAATCTTTTAGTTTTGGTTGCCTAATTGATGTAAAAACTGGACTTATATTGATTAGCATTAGCACTATAAAAGATAATGTACTTGTTCTTTACTCAGATATATTGAGCATGATCTTGGATCTCCAAATCGATAGTTTTGCTTTGTCAGCAAACAAAGTTATATGTTCTGGATAATGAAGAAGAAGAAATTTGACCAAGTCTCACTTTCGCTGATGCAGTTTGTTGTCTAATGTTTCAGGTCTGCATACTGTGATGGTACGTTGCCACCTGATGGTTTAAGAGATTATTTACCACACTTGATTCCAGTAAGCCTGTAATCAGATCAGGAGATAAAGCTAACATTTTTTTCTACTTTCTTTAAATATGGTTGCAATTAAATACAATTTTTTTTAGGTTCTATTGTCCAATATGGCATATGCTGAGGATGATGAGGCACTTTTTGATGCTGAGGTGTGCTTTAGTTCAAACTATGTTTTGTTTATGGTTATTTTTGGTTTGGCCAACTGGATTCTTTTGCTTGCAGGAAGATGAATCTTTTCCAGATAGGGATCAGGTATTGCTCTTGCTTTAAGACTATTTTGCTACAAGACAGATGGTTGCCAGGTTTTGAGTATCATGTGCTGATTACTTTTTACTGTTCTATTTGGAATGACATAGATTTTTGTATCAATAAACAGGATCTGAAGCCTCGTTTTCATTCATCTCGTTTTCATGGATCTGATATCACAGAGGATGTATGTTCTTATTGCTTTTATGTTTCTTTCATATGTTTTTCTTGATAACTCATAATGCCAACAAGCTATTGCAAGAGTATAATGAATAGTGATTGATGTCATTGCTTATGTTCTCGGCACCTGAACACAGATTTCTGTGTTTTCTTGTTGTTGTTACAGGATGAGGACACAGTCAATGTTTGGAATTTAAGAAAATCTAGCGCGGCTGGACTAGATATTCTTTCAATTGTTTTTGGAGATGAGATTCTTCCAACCTTAATGCCTTTGATACAGGTAATCTCAACACCTACTTATACTATTGGTATTAATATCATAGTAACATGTCTGATTGGGTTTCACTTGCTAGTAATGAGATACTTTGAATAGTAACAGTTGCATAATTATTTTTTTTTTAAAATAGTAAATTATTGGCTAAAGTTAGTGACTGTTGCAACTTGCAACCACAAGAGAAGTGAAATTTGTACAGAGAAATATAAAATCAACAGAAGAAAAGACAAACTAGCAAAATAAGTATACTCATACTGGATAATGCTAGGAATCAGTGCTTCCAATTAAATTTCCATGAGCAGGGAAGTGAGAAGCCTAGTTCTTCATGCTCCTGATAATAGTTATTTTTGCATAGATTTGAAGAAAAGAGGGGAAGTAATTGCCGATGGTTCAACACCTTTATTACCACTCCAATTATGAAGGGAGTGAGCCACAGAAGCAGCCTCTTTTCTATGCTATTCAAAAACCTTCCTCTTTTTCTTCTTCCATTTCCTGCATGGTTGATCTGCTGAGTCTGTTGTATGTGGCCATTGGTTGGCACCGGTGCAATACCATTCAGATCAGGAACTGAAACCCTTAAAAAAAAGTACAAGAACTGCTATTTATTGTTATGGGAATATGTCCTCATTTTTGCATTGTCTTATAGTACATCTAGATATGCTTACATGTTTTAATATATATTGGACCACTATTATGCAGTGATCTGTCTCTAATTATATGATAAATCAATGCCATTTGATTAGAGCTTGTCCATTTCTAATCATTCTGCCTTTTTTTTTAAATTTTTTATTATTATTATTATTTTAAAACTTTTTCAGCAAAAGCTATTACTCACAAGTGACGCGAGTTGGAAGGAGAGAGAGGCTGCTGTTTTGGCTATTGGTGCCATAGCAGAGGGATGCATTAATGGACTCTACCCTCATCTTCCTGAGGTATATCTTTCTCACTAGTTACTTGAATAGGTACTTAGTTATATTGTAACCATCACAATGTTGTGTAGAATTAATTTTTGTTTATACATGCATTGTTCTGCACGTATGTTTTAGTTTACTGTTAAAAAAAAAATCTGTATATCTGTTTTTTGGAATTCCATTACCTAAATTTTAGTTTAGAAAACCTAGTACGAGTCTTCCAACACTTGTGTACCTGTTATTGGTTATTGTTGTGAGAATTTAATCTATCTTGCTAGCTAGCTTATGACAAACAGTTGCTTATTGATATAAAAGGCTGGACTTTGTCACCAAAACGAAATATCATACTATGTCTCATGCTATTCTAGGTTAGTTGAGATCAACTTTGAACGAAATTAGACACCTAAAAGAAATGAACTGAGCATATATCTCACCTTGTTCAAAATTTGATGGATGGAATTACTAAGATTCATGTTGATTTTGTTGGGAAGATTGAATTTTGTTTCGTTGGTAGCTATTATGAGAAATAAAAAGGTGACCAAGGAAGGCTAGAAGGTTGTAGAATTAGATGATCATAAAATGATGATCCTAGGATAGAGAGCAAGAGAAGAAACTAGTGTTAAAGATTTTGAAATTCACACGCGTCAGACCTTTGAAGAGGGGATATAGACAGAGGAAGGAATGAAGAGGAATGGAGGGGAGAGCGAGGATGACAGTAGAATAGAAGAGGTGGAAAGCTGACTAGGGAGGGAGGGAGAGATACAGGAAAGAGAGGAGGACAACGGCAGGTTATGGTTGAGAGTGAGAGAAAAGGGATGGAGTTCAAAGTTCAAACACATTTGGAGTTTGCACTAGCTCCGCCTCAAGCCTGCCTTCATGTGGTGAGCCCAACTTCTGCTCCATGCTTACCACCCTCGCCCCAGCTTCAGACCCATCAGATGTGAGGCTCGCCATTGTTAGAGGAAGAGGAGTGCATTGCATTGAGAGCAATCACGCAAATGGATTTTTTGACATTTTGTTTTCTCTTTGCTTCTTTCTCCACTTCCTCCTAAAACTGGGTGGATGAGTTTTTGGGCAAATTCAATTCTGTAGAAGTTTGATCAATACCTTTGTGATTTCTGTCCAAGTAATTTAGGGGTAAGGAGCATGTACCGCCTCAAAAACTGTGCCTCTCCACAAAATTGATTTCTATTGCATGAATAAACAATGACTAATTGCTATTCTAACATAAAACTGTTTGTCTGCTGTCATTTTTTTTGAATCTCAATTTTAATTCCTCATGAACTCATTTCTATGTTTTAACTAACTGTCACTATTATTTTGTTGCAGATTGTCAAATTCCTCATTCCTCTTTTTGATGATAAATTTCCACTTATTCGGAGTATCACTTGTTGGACTCTTTCTCGGTTTAGCAAGTTTATCATTCAGGCATGCATACTCAGCTTGGTTGATTAACTGAGCCAAATTACATGATCTTTCCCTTTGATTATTTTCATTTTAACATACCCTAAGGCGATATTGTTAGTTTGGCTTCTACTTAATCACAGTGTATATGCTCAATCTCCTGTGTATTATGGCTTGAAATTTTTCATTCCTTAAAAGTTTTCATTTGTGTTATAATTCATTTTTTTTAGCTTAATCATTATCAGCTAGTGTAACCTTTACAATTTTAAAAACCTTTTTTTGTGTTGTTTATTTTCCTTGCTTCACTTGATTCCTTCTGCTATATTCTTTGGAATTTTGTTAGCAACTGTAGAAGGAAAAGAAATGCAGGGGAAGGATAGTGTACTCTAATTTGAGAGAAAACTAAACACTATTGTGGATATGGGGATGGAATTACAGACTAGATTTCTCACTCTCTTTTCTGAAGAAGGTGGAACAAAGGACAGTCTATCCTTGCCATCCCCTCAAATTCCCTCATTGTAAAGAAATCTTTGAAGTTTATTTGTTTTTCAAGTCTTTGTCATAGCTTTTATAGGCAATTGTACACTTCTTAGTTTTGAATTAAAATAATTTGGGCTCATTATGGAAAATAAGATATTTTTAAAATTGTCATAGCTCTAAAGCTTAGGTAAACTTACTCTGAAGCATTTTAAACTTTCTGCAGCTTAAACCATAAGAAGGTATAAGAGAGAAGGAAACCTAAAAATCTTAATATAAATTCCAAGGAAAAGATTTTAACTATAGAAATAGTCATGACATAAAATGCGTCCATTCCATTTTCTGTTTAGTCAATATCCTATTAATATGATTGAGTTGGGCTTGGGTGAGGAATGAATTAATTAATAAGTATTTCAAATCCGTATGGAACTTGATAAATTTCCAATTTTATCTTATGGAATTGATTTAACTGTTCTAATAATAAATAATTCAACAACAAACTTTCCAGTATACCTACCCTTTGTGAACCGCCAATTTTTGCTACTAAATCCACCACTGTTAAATTCACTTTTCATTGAGGAATACCACCCATCAAGTAATGTGTCAGCCATCCTCTCCGTCTAGTTAGTTTCATCCTTGTGAATTCTATTCAATGACTTATGATATGCTTGGATGCATGGTTTAAAATCTCGAGCAGTCCCAAGGTTTTGGTCATGGACCGGAATGATACAGTTTCGGTACCACATCGTGTCGTACTGACATAGTTTTGATATATTTGCATGTGAGAGTTGCCCACGCGGGTGTGCAGGGTAATTTTGCTCTCTCTCTCTATATATAATGAGATAATTTTATTAGATTTTAATTAAGCCTATTTAAATTATCCTAATCATAGTTAGGAGTTGATTAAAATTATAAACCTAAGTTTATTATTAAAGCTTAAGTTAAAACCACCGCTTCCATGTTCCATGACAACCGCAAGCACGCACGGCCCATGCAACTCGTCTAGACTGTCACCGGGGTTAGGCGAGGCATCTGGAAGCGTTGGGAGTGCTAGCGTTGTGCTAGTGTTAGTCCGTGGACGGAACGAGATTTTTTTGCCTGTATTGGGCGAATTGGCTCGAGATTTTAATCCATGCATGGATGTCTGCGAGATGACCATGCTTTCAAGTATCAAGCAAGGAGTTTAGTTTTGTGAAATCTCACTTGGCAAGCTGGTACAAGTTTGTCCCTTGAACCGGGTGAACCATCATGGCATGCCCTTGGTGGGGCACTGATCCATTCCAATACTATTCAACATAGATCTTGCTTGCAGTAACTTCATGATTTTATTATCTTTTTGTTGTGATTATTATATTTCAATGGTTAATTTTATATACTGATATGGAGTGATCTTTATTCTTACCTCTATCAAGAGGGAAGAAATTTGTTTACACCTTAAGTATGTTTACTTACCATTACAGAACATCGGTGAGAATGATGGTTATGAACAATTTGACCAAATTCTTATGGGACTGCTCCGAAGAATATTGGACACTAATAAGCGTGTGCAAGAGGCTGCATGCTCTGCTTTTGCAACACTAGAAGAGGTTATGCTTCAGCTTGTAGGTTAGCAAGTTTACTGGCATCCTTTTTTCTTGTTGCCAACTGTGTGTTTCTCTGTGGACAGGAGGCAGGAGAGGAACTGACCCCTCGTCTGGAAATAATTTTGCAGCATCTGTTATGTGCTTATGGGAAATATCAGGTTTCTTTTTTATAGCTTATGATTAGATTTATATCCTTAATGTTTTCCGTGAATAAAGGCATCCATACCAGAAATACATCTAATTTAAAAGTTGGCTTTGTTAATTTTGTTTTCCTTTTCACTGTCCATAACTTTATCTATATTCTTTATCCAGAGACGAAACTTGCATATTCTATATGATGCCATCGGTACTCTAGCAGATGCAGTGGGTTTGGAGCTCAATCAGGTTTTACATTTTTTCCCAGCTAATTTGTGTTTGCTTGTTTTATTTGTGTAAGATTTTTGATTGAATTTAGAACTCTGTTATTTCTGTTGGTGGCTTCATGGATCCTTCTCCACATTCTAATTCAACATGCCACTGACCTACAGCCAAAATATCTAGAAATATTGATGCCTCCGTTGATTGCAAAATGGCAACAACTTACAAACTCTGACAAAGATTTATTTCCTTTACTAGAGTGCTTCACGTCCATTGCACAGGTATGTTTTACACTTTGTTTTTAATATAACTTTCTGCAAACATTTGGAGTCATGACTTCAATTGACTTCAATTTTCTTATTGTTGATCAGTTGATTCATTCTTGTGACAACAATACTTTTATTTGAGAACAAGTTTGGGCTTTGGGAACCATTGATCTGCTCCCTAGGAAACAGTCATACCCAAAGAGAATTTTCTTCAATAACTCAAATAGATCTCAACAAATAATCCTTGCACTATTTAACCACTCTGCATTTCCCCTAAACAGCTTTAGGTTGTTGAGCATAATATACTATTGGGGGTTTCTCCTTCTTAACGTTGTTGCATTGTGAAGGATTTTTTATATTCAAAGTTGAACATCTTTAAATTATAATATACTGTCACCATTAAGCAGGTTTTTTTGCTGATATGTACATGATAAATCATCGAGTTTAATTCATATTTTACTGTTGATATATGGCAATGAACTTCAATGTCAACAATGTAGAAAGCAGAGAAGTATATAGAATTTTATGGTTCTGGTTTGGGAGGGTAGGGAGGAAAGGGTTATATGTTTTTAGGGTCAAAGTTAGTAGGTGATGATGAGTCCATTCACTTAACATCAATTATACGTAACTCCATGCTAATAGTCAAATATTTTTATATTGATAATGAATATATTGTTTGTCTTGTAAAGTTCAATGAAAGTGTGATGCTTTATCTTCTTGTCAGTGAATTATCATTGGAGCATGTTTAAACCTTTGTGTACAAAATTGATATGAAATGCAGAAGTGGACATTTTGAAACTACCCCGTAAGTTATGCTATGTTAGTTGCTAACCTTGAAACTTATTGGTTTAACTTCACTATTTGAATAAGTAATAAATACTAATTATATGTGTAAATTTTATTTACAAATGGAAAAATATTCCAACCTAGGCTCCTAGCAATGTGTTTTATCTGAACTAATATTTAGCTAATCTAGCTACAGTTTGTCATACATCAAATAAACATTTCTGTCAATTTATTTGTTGCCAATGTCTTGCCTGGCAGTCTATGGCACAAGATAATGCTATAACTAATGAATCAAAAGAACCTTCATACTCTACCTGCATAGATAGGTAAACAGGTGTTCTTTGGAGCCTGAGTAAAAGTTAGTGAAACTCCATACAATAGGTATAGATTACATGATATATCACTCTCTGAAGCTCACTATGGATGTGTGAACCAAACACATATGAGATCAGGTGGATCCAAGTCTCTTTAATGCTTCACAAATAGTATAGCTCAAATAAATATGGAAGAAACGGAATTGCTAATAAAACACACATGACTGATTGAATGGTACAGGACTCTTTGTAACGAAAGATTTAACCTTTGCTAGTGTCTTGTGAATCCAGAAGTATCTTACAAGACTAAAAGTTGTTATAGAACATCTTTACTCTTTCCATTTAAGAATGCTGCAAAAGCCCCAATATAATTGGTAACTTTATCTTAATTGTTTTTTCTCTTATTAGTTGAAGAACTTACAAAAAAACACGCCCTAGTGACATCTGAACTGAGGTTGCTTTTCTGTCATGCACTTACTGGTGGCAAAATAATTATTTTTTCTGGTTAGATCTGTTGGAGTTAGTGCTTATGATTTTATGAGGTTAATTGCTTATCTTTGATTGAATTTCCATTTTAAATCTTTCCATTACTAAGACAGAATACTGTTATTTTTCTCAGTCTTTGGGACCAGGGTTTTCTCAATTTGCTGAACCTGTATTTCAGAGATGTATTGGACTTATCCAGATCCAACAGTTAGCAAAGGTACCTTGCATTGCTTCTACGGAACCATTTCCCCGTTGGACCACTTCTTGCAAAACAACCTATAGAGTTCATTATTGTGTAAATGCCCTCTAGAATTGACCCTTTTTTTTTTTTTTTTTTGCAAAGTATCTCCTGCCTTCAGACATTCAGTTTGGAAAAATGCCCTTACTGCATACTGCATGTTTCCTACCAGGGAAGGAAACATGGATGGAAACTAGGTGACAAATCTCCGGTTCCTTTGGTTAAAATACAGGAAGGAAAGATTGGGGAAATTGTAATTTGGGTGGAGAAACTACTATTTGCACTGAATGTATCACAAACTTGATATTAAAATTTTAAAAATAATCTTCGATATATGTGTGTTTTTTTATGTCTTTAATAAATAAATTTCTTTCCCATTTTTCTTTTCTCCAAAGAAATAGTTAGAAGGAAAACTCTACTTATTTTGTTCCCTCATACAAAATAGAACCGTAGAGTTTAATTTTCAGATGCTAGTCAACATATCCTATTCATTTTCACTTCCCTCCCATCAAACCAGCTCTACCCCAGTATAGGGTTTTGTCAAGTATAAGGATGTTTTGCAAACCAAGTTAAACTTTGGGGAATTTTGCTAAAAGTAAATTCGTCCACATCCTACAAACAAAAAGGCAAATTCTAAGATATGTTTTGCCGAAAGAGATAATTTCCAACTAATAAAGTTCTGACTGAAACATCAATTATAAAAATTGTTGTCAAAACTTCCATTTACCATAAAGGAATATTCGAAATGTCTGTTCTTTAATTTATATATTTAACTTCTGAATTTTTTTTTTTGTGTTGTTAGAAACATAGCAAATTCTGTTGTTGATGTATTCAACATAACAGATCATTCTCCATTATAACAGTCAATTTTTAATAATTTATTTCAGTTTATTGATGCTTATATCTGATATTACAAATGCAGGTTGACCCTGCCACAGCTGGTGTCCAATATGATAAAGAGTTCATTGTCTGTTCTCTTGATCTGTTATCAGGGCTTGCAGAAGGACTAGGCGGTGGTGTAGAAAGTTTGGTATTTTATTTGTCTTTATCGTAATCTCTCTCTCTTTTTTTTTTAAACTTAAATACTTTCCACACTTTATCAGAATTTCCCAAATTCATTTTTCATGTACACTTAATGCTTGATTGATCGGATCAATTTTGATGGTAATGTATGCATGTATGGATTTGTCTTGATTTCTACTAACTTTTTGACACCTGTAATTTACCAGGATAATTGTATTTGTTTGTCTATCAAATATTTAACTCTTTCTATTGCTCAGTTTGTATTGAAATTGACCAGGGTGAAGTTCTTTAGGTATCTTAAATTTGTATTGTCAATGAATGAAACGATTTTGATGTGTGATAATAATATTAATGCTCAGTCTCCGGAGTGTGAATCCTTGAAGAAGGGACAGATTGCATAGGAGTTGAGATGTTATCCATTCTTTACTAGACATAAAATTACCTATTGTGATTTTTGGTTAAAATTTAATCTGCCAAAAATTGGTTGAAAAGACACTTCCCTTGCTCTCAACTCATAAAATATTAATTTGCCTGAGCCCAAATGTCCTTTTTTTCTGTTGACCCCTCCTCTCGAGTCCATCAACCACCACCACCACCTGTTAGCCCTCAGCTGGCGCAAACTTGCGCTTGCCTGCAAGCTTGTCAGCCACTTGGGAGTTTGTGGCTTGCTTGCAATCCTTCCAATTACTTGGCCATAGGCTCACTGGCTGTCCGCAAGCTCGTTGGTAGTGAGCTCACAATCTTCCCTCAAGTTGGCCCTAATTATCAGAATCAACCATAACTGAGTGCTTGAATTGCGATTGCATGAATTTTTACCCTCCACCATCATCCATGATTGTGACAAGAATTATGGTGTTATATTATCAAAAATTCTAATTGAATAAAAGAGAAAAAAATAAGCTAGTCATGGCTGACTTATTTGACAAGATACCATGTTCTATTCATGGCTCTTCTGTAGGTTGCTAAATCCAATTTAAGAGACCTGCTTTTGCAATGTTGTATGGATCAAGCTGCTGATATTCGGCAAAGTGCCCTTGCACTTTTGGGTGACCTTGCAAAAGTGAGTTCTTAATGGTAATTTTATTTAAATTAAAATATTTCTTCTCACTTATCCCTTCCTCCTTTATTTAACTTTTGTGCAAGTCAGGTTTGCCCAACGCACCTGTATCCCCGTCTAGCAGATTTCCTAAGAGTTGCAGCTGAGCAACTGGTATAAGGCAATTGTTTCATTAAAACCTGAAATAAGCAGGATAATGATTTCTTACTGAGCATTCTTATGGCAGAATATTGCTGCAATTAAGGAAGCTGTGTCAGTGGCAAACAATGCTTGTTGGGCCATTGGAGAATTAGCTGTTCAGGTCAGCTGAAATGGAAAAATGCACTCCACAAGATTTTTATTTAATATGTTCCGTGGAACACACTTTTGCTTATCCTATGAAATTATTAAGTTATATCAGCATGTGGCATGTCACCATTGTAAAACTTTGGTATAACAACCCCTTAATGTTTATTCATAGCAGTTTGCTTCGTATATGCATTATTTTATTTGCCCAGGAATGAACATTTATCTGGTTATTTTCTGCAGATTGGGTACTTAACTATCTACTTCTAAGTGTATATAAAAGTTACATGGCCATATCTTTCATGCAACATCATTAGCTCTATTCCATTAAGTTGCTTCTCTTACTAAATTTCAGGTTCATCAAGAAATTGCTCCAATTGTGTTAACAGTAGTATCATCTTTGGCCCATATTCTCCAAAATGGAGAGGTGAGTTGTTGTCTATCTTTATTTTTTCTTGTTTTCCTTCTAAATCTTTTGCTTACTTATAGGGGTTGAACAAATCATTGCTCGAAAACAGTGCCATCACAATTGGGAGGCTTGCATGGATTTGTCCAGAACTGGTGGCACACCACGCGGAGCATTTTATACCATCATGGTGTACCACTTTATGCATGTAAAATCCTTTTATTTCTATTAAATTACTTCTATGCATTGTGTCAAATAACCATCTGTTTTTTTTCATCTCAATCCCAATCTTAATTAATCATAGCATTTCTCCCAGCTTTCTTGGATTGAACAGTGACTGTCCATGTTTTATTTCCACTGAAAAGTCATCTTATACTTTTAACCTATCATTTGTCTGGGATATGTTAGGACCGAAGGAATTTAGATATCTTCACAATGGTAAACCCTTGTAGTTTTTTTTGGGCTTTACTCAAAAGATCTCATACCAATAGAGATATCTTTCCCTTATAAGTCATGATCTTTTCAAAGTATTTTTAATGTGGGACTTTATTTACAACTTGCAACCTCAACAGGATATTTCCCTTTTGAATATTATAACTACACTCATTAGACAATATGTTCCTCTTATTATTTTGTGCAATCTACACAAAGTTGGTCCTTTAATTTTTGATGTTCTCATGCACCTTATGCAATCTTCATAGACAGAAAATTGGTTCTTGTATTTTTCCCCCAAATTACCATCATACAAAAGATCATCTATAACATTAGAAATTTGTTTTCCCTTTGATGCACTGTGGAGCAGAAACCTTTGTTAACATAAAATTTTCTTTTTGGTGAAGCTGCACTGCTACCTTACCTTATAAGTTACTCAAAAATGTAAATGCTCCTGATTATGAGCAGTCTTGGAGCTATTAAAGGAACCTGTCTAAAAGCCTAGGAAGCTCTCCAGCATGTCATTAATTCCCCAACTAGAGGTTAAGGAAACTACATAACAAAGTTTAGTCTTTGCACCGAACTTTCTTGTCTCTAGATAAAAGAACATAGCTGAAATGAGCATGGTTCACAATGACTTGATAGATCTCTTAGCTAATTATTGTGGTCAAATTTGCAAGAAAAGGAGTTGAATTTGTAAGAAAAAGGAGTATCTAGTAACTACAATGATAAAATGAGAGAAAACAGATTGAAGATTGTGAATGTATGAACATATGCAAAGATGAATTATAGATAATTTATAGTTAGAAGAGTTGAATCTAATAGAGTGAATGGTGTTATGAGTAAAAAGGGCCAAAGAAAATGTTAATCAATGTATAAAAATAATTTAAATATTTCTAGTGATACAGGCTTGTATAGAGTCTAATGGAGACTAAGATTCATGTAGCTGACTCCTAATAGTTAGGATAAGCATGGATTGGTGATGATTATGTTAACTGATGAGATTTACAAGCTTTTGTAAATCAAGCTGAAGTGGAAAGAAGAGTGAATACACAAAATATAACTTCTGAACGTAAAACTGAAGAAATGGTTAAGTTGTATGGATAAAATTCTTTAATGGAGTTTGATATCTTGGTTCATTATTCAAAAACAATGAGAATTGAGGAATATTTAATTTATTGTATGATTTTCATATGCTCCTTTCAATTAGGATATGAAGATATTGGTCTAAGATTAGTATGACCAACCTAACAGTTGTGAGCACTGATATAAATGTGTGGGGGTGATTGGATCATAGTATTATTCGAATATCAATTGCCAGTGAAGTAATATTTCTCTATTATAGGATGTTAGAAATGTATTAATTACAAAGTTATGAAAGCAATAAACAAATGAACAATAAAAAAAAGAAAGATGCAAAAATAAGAATAAGTTTGGATAAGACACAAATTTTACAATAGTTCGTCAAGCTTGCCTATGCCCTGACTGTGTATAGATTTCTACTATGCCATTGTCAAATATATGCCCATGACTGTGTATAGATTTCTACTATGCCATTGTCAAATATATGCCCATGACTGTATAGATTTCTACTATGCCATTGTCAAATATACTTCAATAGTCCTCAGTATGCTGACACAAATTCTGATACACCACTGCTACACAGCACAAGATGAACTAGGCATGCTTGATGCTGATATGAGTGGGTCAATGGGCATACGCAAGCTTGGAATGGGTATGGACATAGTCAAGTTTGGATAAGACTTACTGCTTCATACATTGTGATCCCATGAAACAGTAACTATATGCGGGCCAATCAATATAGTTGCAGGCAATTGAATTCTTTCCATAAAAGCTTTTAATTTCAGTCAACTAATAATCAGACTTGTCAATGTTCTGTAATGAAACACATTCATAACCAAATCTTTACGTTTTTATGCTATATGGAGCTTAAATGGAATACAGAAACATGAAGACATTTTGATTTCCTTCATGGTATCTTTTTGCATGGTGTTTATCGAGTTCATAAACAAATGGGAGAACATCAAAGAAATTCTCAAATCATTCATAATACGATACAAGTAATACATGTATCAACTTGCTTGCTAGTTACAAAGTTTGATGATCAGACATCATTTTTACGAAGTTGAATGAAGTCTGATTCTTGCTTTTAGCATCTTCCAGTATATATTAAAATTTCAAGAATTGGCATGTTTTGTACATATATTTGTATTTTCTATGTCAGGTCATGGTTATAATAGATGTTACCAAATAATTTAGACTTTTGGAAATGACAAACTGGTTGCTTCAAACTCTTAATACAATAATTCTTTATAAAGATGATACCCTATGGTTAATCCATATTCTTTTTTCGGCATCTTGGTACCTTAATGCAATTTTCTCAATGAAGATTTTTTATTTACAGGATACGAGATGATTATGAAAAGGAGGATGCATTTCGAGGGCTTTGTGCTATTGTACCACCGCCACCTTTTTTGTCTATCCCATCTTTTCATTAAGTTATTGAGTGGTACTCATATACAAATTATATCTGGAATCTGTAGGTTAGAGCAAACCCTTCCGGCATTGCGAACTCACTCGGTTACTTGTGTAAAGCTGTGGCAAGTTGGCGCGTAAGGACCTTATGCCAAAATGTATCATATCAAAATCAAAACTTGTTTCATTTCTTTGACCTTTATTGTCATCTCTCAGGAAATAAGAAGTCAAGATTTACACAATGAGATTAGCCAAGTTTTGAATGGGTATAAACAGGTACTAAGATCATTCTTCTGCATGCCGTCTATTTACATTTTCTTGCCAAACTCTACAAATGATAAACCTTCTCCTAACAGATACTGGGGAATGGGACATGGGAACAGTGGATGTCCACGTTAGAGCCAGCAGAGGTGCAGAAATTGTCTAAATTTGGAGTATAAACAGAACCAAGTAAAATGTTCCTGGTTGGTTTTCATCTGTGTTGCATTTGGGTCGGACAAGAGTACGTTTCTTGGTAGGAAGGACGCTTATATGAATTGTGCGCGTCTGAGATAAGATGAGAATATATCTATTCGTTGGGAGGACAGCTTTGTAATCAATTGTGTGTGCCTTTGATCTTCCATTCCTGGTAATGGCCATTGCAGATTGATTCCTACCAAGAAAAAACACGGGTTGATTCCAAGAGGGCGTGGTTTTGCTTTGGCTGGGCACTAGAGGGAGTTTGATCCTTCTGTTGTATGCTCATAGTTTTCTTATTATAATTTTTCAGTGGCCAGTTTCTGTCTATAACACCACTGATTTGTTTGATGCCGTTCATCAGGTTGTCCAAATTCCACGCACATCAGTTTTCTAACATTAAATTTCTTGAAAGAATTTCTGTATTAGATTTATCCATTATTTGATGATTTCATATCACAGACACTGCCTGTTTGTATTAATGATCCGTATCATCCTTTGGCTGCAAAGTATATTTCACTTGCTATTCTCCTATACCAAAAGGAAATTAGTACCTAAAATTTTATTGTGAGTTTTTCATGGTGCCATCCAGTGATCTGCTAACTCCATAATTGTATTCCATAGAATCAATTTATTTTTTAACATTCTGATAGTGCTTCTTTTATTTTTTTCATGCCTCATGATTGTTTTGCAGGTTGTTTAGACCAGCTCAAACTTTGATTCACTCCAACCATCTTCGTCTTCGCACCTGCTCTTATGCATTAAGATACAGAATGACTAAATTTCTTGCCGACCCAGTCAATCACAATAAATAACTGCTTAGCGTAATTTCTGCAGGAATACATTTTTATTCTTTTTATTTTTCTTTCAGAAGAGAATCCTATTTGATATTTGATCTGATCGTCCTTGTCTTTGACTGAATAAATTCTTTCTTCAGATTGCAAGCCCTTACATTAATTGCTTTTTGATACTTGCACATGAAACTGACAGTCCAGAAATCCAGATCCTAAGTTAACTTAGAACTCACAGCTAAACATCTCCATTATTTTTAGTCAAGAAGATGTCTCAAAAAGATCTCATATCTTAGAATAGATTCCTTAAGCACTTTTATTGCACAATATATTTCCCTTCAAAATTCTTAATACAATCATTGCACTTTGGGAGTATGTTGTTGGCTGAAGAACCTAGTAAGCTACTGAGTGAATAAAATGTTTTATTCTTCATTTGCATGTTCATTCGTAATAATCTGCAGTGAGAAAGATGCAACTTAGAGGCATCTTAAACTTTTTGAGGAACTTGTTATATGTAATATTTGGAGAAAAAACATAATTATTTTAGATATATATATAGTGCTAAAAATTAGGGTGAAAGAAAGGTCCTCAGGTCTTTCATCAATCATATATTGCACAAATAAACAAGGAGTAATTTCTTGGCTAAAAATTCTGATAATTAATATTTCTTGGTATGCCAATTGCGATTGATTAGCTCCTTTATTGAATAGGGCCATAGGGGCACATGCATTTGTTAAACTTTGTTAGGAATTTTGTTGTAGAAAACTTAAGTGCATAAACTATATTGTATGTTATCACCATGTTCATCAATTTATTTTAGAGTTTTAGAATCTTAAATTTATATAATAATGATATTATGCTGAATCAATATTAGTTTCTAGTGTTTGGGAATAGTTATATGGATTGTGTCCTTTTCTTTAAATTCTATGCAAAATCATGGCATTTGTTTAATCTTTTTTATTTCTTAGTCAAAGCAAGAATGATGGATGGTTTTCACGGCTATAAGGTGCATTGTTATTAGATGAGCACTCACTTTGAGACCGATGAAATGGAAAGAAAGAAGAGACTTTAGAAAGATCATCACCACTAAGTTTTTTTTTTAAAAAAATTGTTTATATTTATTATTTATATAAAAGCTAATATCATTGAATAAGACAAAACAATATTATCAAAAATTCATATGCACGTGAAACTATAGCATAGGCACGACCCAAACCAGTGATTTGCTCTTGCAATATCTAATATAAATTGACTAACAATTTTTATTCCCTTGGTCCCCCAAGAATATGGCGATACTCTTATATTGCATGTGGCAAAGGATCTTAACTAGGAAATGGCTAAAGATTTAGGATCACATGGCGCCATAGATACACATTCCATAAGTTTAAACTCCTTTGAAGGTTCCTATTCCCAAGAATAACACTTGTTGAAGCATTCATTCAAATTCAGATATTTTTTTATGTTCTCCATATCTGACAAGAATGGAAATGCACCATTATCAGTGGTTCCAATTAGCTAGCTAACTTAATCTATGTGTTCATAAAGTTCATTCAAACTCATTCAATTCACTGATCTCATGTAGTCACTTCACTGGACTCTGCCTGATTTGATCTGTCAGTCGTTCAAAGGACAAGGCATTCTGATCCTAACGCTTATGGAGTCGGCCGAGCTGTCCCTAGCAATAGAAGACATGTCGCGATTTATGAGCGAAATCTTACGTGCATCATCTGACATGATAAAATTTAAATTTTTTTAATCCTCATTTCTCTCATCTGCATATAATAAAATATTAATTAACTAAAAATAAAATTTTCTTTTTCATAAATACATATAGTTGTAATAAAATTCAGATCGG
>JBAMIB010432131.1:0-18009 GCA_037177415.1 Kaempferia rotunda | reverse complement strand
TAAGCATGCTAAAATCACCAAATCAAGGTATAGAAATACAACTAAGCATGCTAACATAATCAAGCATCATATAAAAATCAACTAAAGCATATAAACATGATTATCTACGCTAGCTTAACAATTTGCATATGAAAATCTAATTTTCTGTAATTTGAAAATAAACAAGCGAAGCTACTCCTACTACAGGTGAGAAGCACTTACTTTTATCGCTTAGAATTCGCTTACGAATTTAATTAGCTTTGGAGGAAACCAAAAACTCTTATTTCTCCTTGTTTTTGACAAATTCTTCTTGCTTGCTCGTCTCCTAGACCACCCGGATCTTCTCCTTGTTTGGAAACCCTAAAAACCGAAACTTGACTCTATTCCAATCCCTTGCATCCTTCGGCTAGACAAGGAAACACAAGTTCCCGTGAGATGAGGAAACTAGGGCTTGGGAAACTCCGGCTCTTAAGGAGAATAGGAACAAGGCTTTACCTCTTGAGGTCTTTGGTTCCTTAAGGAGGGAAGGAGAAGCTCAGGAGGAGAGAAATCGCCGGCGTCGAAGGGAGCTAGGGCGCGGGAGAAGGCTGTTCGCGTGAGGAGAAGTCGCGGCGGGGAAAATAAAACTTCGGGTAAAAATTATCCCTAAGTTCTCTATTTATTTCCTCCACTTAACCTAGGGTTTAACTAACTTAACGAACCCTTAACATAATATGTTTCCTTTTATTTCCAGCAAGGCTGCTTAGCCCAACCGGTTACGACTTGGTTCCGACTCGCGTTTGGCCGCGGTTCAATTCCCCACTTACGCGATTAAACCCTCTATTTATTTTTGCTACTTCCGGTACTCCAAAAATTCCATAAAAATACTCTAAAAATCCAGAAAAATCGTAGGATAATTATGAAATCATTTTTGGAAATTTTGGGGCGTTACAAAATCTCTTTATTAAAAATACTTATACTAGGAATGTCTTTTAATTACCTATTATAAACCTCTTGAAAAGTATATTTCCAAAGAGATACAGCTTGTTTGACAAACATCTTTTCAAAATTTCATTTAAAAATTGCTTCTTCAAATGTTCAATTTTTTGAACTTAGCAAAGTATTTTTTTCGAAGTATCTTTCAACAACTTAGCAAAATACTTGGCTGCAAACAACTTTTCAAAGTATTATATGTTTCACTTAACACCTTTTTAAGCTCTCCCCAACCATCTATAATGCAATGCATACTTTTACTTGATGTTTTACATACCTTACCACCCTATAATCTTTTGATGAATGTCAAAGGAGGAGAGTTACAAGTTAGGAATTTCATTTCACACTTTTTAGTCTCAATTCTTTCCATCTATTATTCTAACTTTAAATCAGGTTGTCATTCCATTAAAAAGGGAGAGATTGTTGGTACAGTTTGCACTAATAATCAAATTCATGTTTCGATGGATGACAAATGAATTAAAGTTAGACTTTATATGATCTAACTGCTCTATGAAGATTGCAAGTTTTACTGCATTGGGATGTCCGATTCTCAATGCATTGAAGTCCAGATGTGAGATTCCGACAAATCAAGATATTCGACTCTTGATGGGAGAAGTTCAGATGTCTGATTTCAATACATCGAGATGTTCGATTCACGATAGAGTAGGATCCGGATGTGATATTCCGAAAGGAGATAGGGATGTTCAATTCCGGTAGGCGGGGTGTGATTACCGAAATAACCAAATCCGGATGTGTGATTCTAGATAAAGGTAAGTAAGGCAAGTCATTGAAGGAGAGTGACTTAGTGAAAATGTGTTTCTATTGAAAGGAACAGTAGGCGTCGGACCAGCTCAAAGTCATTTTGGATATCTAAGCTGAGTACCTTAACTAAATCTTAGTCTTGAATGGACAAGATCTAATTAATACTGCTTATATTATTGTGTTAACTTTGTTTTGCAAGGTATATATTTTTTTTATGGCACTAACACTATTTTGCAGGGACAAAAATGAAGTTTAACCTCAGATGAACAGTAGTCTTGTGCCTGGAGGCACCTTGGTGGGCGCTGAAGGTAGACCCGACCATGGGCCGGTTACCTGTTGACCCAGTTCCCTGGCCGAAATCGTAACAAGGCCGATAGGCTGCCGGGCTAGGTAAGGTTCTGGCCCCATTGAACCGCCAAACTGGCGGTTTAAACCATCAGTTCTGTGTTAATTTTTTTATTACATATATGTTAAAAGTTAATATATTTATGTAGGGGTATAGATTCGAACTAAGGACCTCTATATTAAAAGTATATGTTCTAACCAACTGAAATATTGTTATTCATGAATAATGCGTTAGTTAATTATTTAATTACTAGTTTTTGATGTTATATTATTCTTTTTAATAATTAATAAAATATATGTATATTTATTTATTAATTAATTTATAATTATTTATTATATATTAATTAATTATTTAATAAATAATTAATTTTTTACTATATATTTATTCTTAATAAATTTAAGTGTTCGACATCCGAGTCTAACTAATAATTTTATAAATTTATTATTTTTTTAAAAAATAATATAATAATTTTGAACTGTGACGACCGTAGTGAATTGTGAATCAACAGTTTTGAATCATGAATCGTAACCGTCTAAGACAATTAAGGGTCAACTCTTTTAGAACCATCGAACCGGTGGTTCTGAATTGTTGAACTGTTGAATCTGAATTGTGGTCAGGTAGAATGGGCTCAGGTTTACAGAATTGAACCAGGATGGAATCCAGGTGCTTTACCTTTGCAGAAGTAAATGGGCTGCACCGTGTCTTGCTCGATCGTTTTCACTTTGCCTGCCACGTACAGCAAAAAGGTTAATAAATAAATAATGGGAAATGTTTTGATGCTTTTCTCGGCAATTTTAAAAGTTAAAAGGAGTGGTAATGAAATTGTCTCCGCTCCTCCTCGCACAGAAAGCTCACGCCAAGCTCCTCAAAGCCGGCGTCCCGTCGCCAGAATCCAATCTCGCTCGCGATTACTGTGACTGCTCCGCCTTTCACTGTGCCCGCAAGCTGTTCGACGAAACGCCCCACTGGGACGTTGTCTCGGCGACCTCCCTTTTCGGCGCATTCGCCCGCCGGGGGCGCCATCGCGATGCCATTTTGCTCCTCCCGGGCGTTCTTTCTCTCGGCATCAGGCCCAACGAATTCACCTTCGGCGCGGCGCTGCACTCCTCCACCGCCCTTGGCGATCTCGACGTCGGCAAGCAGCTCCATGCATTTGCGGTAAAGTTGGGCCTCCGTTCTAATGTATTTGTCGGCAGCTCCCTCGTCGACCTCTACGTCAAATTGGCTATGATTCAAGAAGCGCAGATCGCGCACGAAGACATCCACGAACCAAATGTCGTCTCGTACACCGCACTCTTGAGCGGGTACCTTAAGAATGACAGGTTCCATGACGCAATGCAGCTGTTCGACGAAATGCATGAAAGAAATATCGTCGCATGGAACGCAGTGATCGGAGGCTGTAGTCAAGTTGGCCTCCATGAGGAAGCGGTCAATCTATTCCTGACCATGTTGCGGGAAGGTTTCAGGCCTAACCAGTCCACCTTCCCCTGTCTTCTTTCTGCGGCAGCAAACATGGGAGCGCTGGGGATGGGCAGAAGCTTTCATGCTTCCTCTATTAAATACTTAGGCCAGCTTGATGTTTTTGTGTCAAATTCACTGATTAGCTTCTATTCCAAATGTGGGTGTTTGGAAGACAGTGTTTCAGCATTTGAGAGCCATGAGGAGAGAAATCAAGTTTCTTGGAATGCTATGATATGCGGGTTTGGGCAAAATGGAAGAGGCAAGGAAGCTGTAGAATTCTACAATAGAATGCGGCGATCGGGGTTAAAGCCGAATGGTATCACTCTTCTTGGGTTGTTGTTTGGTTGCAGCCATGCAGGCTTAGTGGAAGAAGGATACGCTTGCTTCAATTCTGTGAAATCTGAACGGCCAGAGACACTGACAATGGAGCATTATGCTTGTGTGGTGGATTTGCTAGCTCGGTCTGGAAGATTTGAGGAAGCAGAGAGGTTCCTCGAGGAGCTGCCTTTTGAGCCAGGAATCGGGTTTTGGAAGGCCTTGCTCGGGGGGACTCATTTGCATCCAAACACAGAGGCTGTGGAGTCGATTGCGAGCAGGATTCTCGCACTGAATCCGAAGGATATATCGTCCTACGTTTTGCTATCCAATGTCTACTCCGCTGCAGGGAATTGGAAGAGAGTGTCGATGATCAGGAGAGAGATGAAGCAGAAAGGAATGAAGAGGATTCCTGGCTGTAGCTGGATTGAGATCAGGGACCAGGTTCATGTGTTCTTTACTGGAGACAGGAGGCATGCAAAGACTGATGAGATATATATGGTTTTAGCTACATTCTTGGAGACTGAAGAACAATACCAGAGACGGATTTGGATTTAAACTTGAAGCTCAATTGTGTGCTGCTGATAACAGATATACTGTGAGTCCAGGGTTGCCTGAAGCTGATTCAAAACTCTACAAAATTTAAATTATTTTGATGCAGTTTCGAAGGAGATTTCCGCTAGATTTCGAGATGGCTATAGTATTTTGCACCGTGTTCTGATATTAAAAGCAACCTCAGGTGGATATAGAGATGATATATATCTCCATGGCCTTGTCCAGGAGCCTAAGGAAGATCTTGAGGTGGATTTTGAGGCTGTGTGATATTTATTATGTTGCTTATAAACATTTTCTTCTCGACCTTTTCATATTTAAATGCTGTAAGTGAATTTTCTTTTAATTATTTCTCAATCCACGTAGAGAAAAGAGTTCATGATAGATTAATAGGCTTTTATGCAAGTTGTGTATATTGATTTGTTTAATTTTTATTGCATTTTTCTCTCTCATCAATTCGTATCGCACACACTCATGATCCCAGACAGACAGAACTCAATCTCATTTTTATTAGATAGTATAACAAAATCAATCATGATTACATTTCTGTATACAAAATAAAATAAGATGCTCAATCTACTGAGCAAAGAAAATAGTTGTTCAGGGGAAAATTAATAATAAAGGGAATGAACACTGAGCAATCAAGTAGAATTTGACTACTTCCAATTTACACTTAGACAACTTCATTGTGGGGCAATAGAGGTTCTTCTGCTGGAATGGTGTCGTCTGAGTCTTGTTTCCAATTCCATAAGCTCTGTAGGAAGCTGAACTGTCTCTTTGGTTTCGAGGCAGTGTTGTCTGAAACATTGGGCGAGGATGGATTCATGTTCTGTACGTGCCGAAGGCAAACCTGCACCGCATCGTGCACTCTCACAAAGAACCATTCCATGCCAATCAGGTCTACGACTCCAGCCCGCGACAGTAGAAGATGAACTCCTTGGTTTGGATTGGCAATGGCAATCTGAAAAGGCAACCTCAATTACTGAATGAACGTTTGTGGTTACACAGAGGATGTTCTACCACCAAATTATGATATCATTTAGTAACCTGGATGCCTCTTGACTTGTATTCCTGATGCAAATCCTTCAGAGCTTGAACTGCACTCGAGTCGATATATGCAACAGCTGCAAAGGTTTATGGTTATGGTTTTCGAGATGATGGTAGTTGACAGAGGCATGTGAACTCACATTTTCCCCTTCCTCATGTGCCATGAAGTCATAGACAATGAACCACATCTATAACTTTAAGTGTCTTAAATGTCAAAGTAAGAAACATGAGTGCAGTTTCATCCATGAGTATATTTCGATCCTTCGATTATATCACCTTCTTGTATGGATATCAGTAATTCAGTAGGTGGATCACTCCAAAAAATTTCCCTCAAGACATGTAAAGTTCAGAATCAGTGGGGAGACTTAAAGTTATTCAATGACCTCAATTGAATAGAAAAAAAAATTGTTTCGCGCATATAAAATCGTTCTTAGGGATGACAGAAGTCCCCTAGTTATTGTCCCTAGATGTTGAAGTTCTAGTACAAATCTAATTTACAGATTAAAGATAAACTGCACATTGGATTGACAATTATGAATAATAAATTAAAGTGCATATACTATAATTCTAAGCCGCCTGGAGTGAGTGTTATCATCTCCAATAAGAAATATAGAATTGAGATTCCATGGCACTTGTTTAGTTATGATTTGCTATTCAAAAGTAAGTTTAAATTCTTAGTTATTTGGAAACAAAACGATCAGTTTGTGTCCAGATGAGAGTTCTTACGTGACATTTCAAGGATAATGAAGTATATTTGTCCAACATCTGATCCACGTTTTGTGCTACCGTCGACATGTAGCTCATATTCGCGTAATCTGACAAAAGTTTGAATGATCATAAAAACTGTACTAAAATTCTTAGCAGACCTGGGCAATGGAAAATATACTAAGTCCTTACTGAAGTTAACCTTTTCCTGCAATTCTAGATCTGAAAGAAACAGGGTCTCACCTGTCTTTAATGCAACTTATGTTTGCAAAATAGATCGGCGCATCGATTCGGATAACCACAATTCCATTGTACGTGTATGCTTCAGGGTATTGTACAACATTTCTATATAGAGTGGTTCCAGGAAGACGTCCCAGTACAGCTGAAATGAAATGCATCAGCATTAGGTACAGGTACTCACAGCTACTTGTTAATTAATGCTTAAATGGATTACTAGTTTAAAATCATGTTTGCAGTCAGATTTATGTTTAACTAAACCTTAAGAGTGCAGAACAAAATGAGGTTTAAGTGCGAAGAGAAGGAAAGAATGAAGCGAGCAGGGGTTTTAGGAGGGGGGAAATGTTCATACATTTCAAAACATAAAATATAATCTGGTGTGATACAATAAAACCTTCATTATCAGCTTATTCATAAAAAAACATACATAAGAAGATTACTACTCTGCTAAGCAACTAATAAGAGATTATGCACAAGATGTTGTAGAAACATTTCTGGTTCTCGTAACTATATCAATCCGGTTAATTCCAAAGCACGCTTAACTTATAAGGTAATTTAGAGGCTGATCAGTAACCATGTAACTTTGGAATATACACTGAAACAAGCAAGTTGTAAATGAAATAAAGTTATTCTTATGTACTGCGATCAAACTAATGCCAAACCAGTATGCGTTTTACATAATTGTTTGATTGTCAGTAGCAAAGAGATAATCAAAAGACCCTAATAGTAACTAATAGAGAACTAGTTTCTTGCAAAGTAGGATGTATAAGCAGGCAACAGGGCCTCAATAAACAGAAGCACCAATGATTAATTGAAAGAAAAAAAAAACTTTACCTATGTGGGGATTTGCTGATTCATTGATGACAAACGCAAGTGAGAAACCAACCTACAAAAAGAACAACTGCACTCAATAGGCCTATTTCAGAGTTCTTTTGTGTAGAATGCACTAATATGGAGCATATGGTGATGCAATATTTAAGTTTTAAGATGCATGCTCACAAAGAAAGTAGTAGAAAACCTATTGACATTTAGCAACTACTTAGGGGACTAATGACTGAAATCAGTATGCGTGCAAGTGTATAATTTCAGGACAAAGAATAAATAAAAGTTAGAAAGTAGATTGAAACTTAGGATAAGATGAACAATATTACCGTCCACATTTAGTTACTTTTTTGGGCAAACAACATTTCAGAGGTTAACAAAGAGCATCGCAAATTGATTGTCATTTATTATAGAACCAGAGAATCTCTTGTTGAGTCCATAAATAAGACAATATGCAAGTACTTGTGTAGTTACTCTTTCAGATGATGTAGCATACAAATTTCTATTTGGTATTAATTCTCTTATAGCATTGGTGAATTTGCAAGCCAATAAATGCTAGATGAAGCTCCACAACTAGACTGAAGTATTCCTTTTATGGTGGACCAGGACAATAGTTGAATTCATGTATTATCAGGGGTTAAACACATAATGTAGCTTAAAACCCTGTAGGTGTACTTAATAAACAGGCGTGCTACCTTCCATTCTATGAGGCATGATTGGAGTCTCAGTCTGTGCTTCGGAATTGGTTCAATAATTAGGTGTGCAAAGACTATTATTTGACATGAAGAAATAAATTGGTTTCACCCATACTCAGGTGCATGGTTCAACAAGTAGAGGTCATAGAAGTTGCAAAATATTCTTAAATGACAATAAGCATTAATAGTTATCATGAAATCAGGTAAATACAGTGTGATGCACCACCCATATAACAAAAATCATTCTAACTGTATAAAAGCTAAAACATGATATTTGTATCTAAATAAACTAGAGTTTAAAGCCGGTATCAGGTTTGCCTATGCTTGGACAATTGGAAAAAAAATAAAACAATGCTCACCCCCAAAAGAACGCCAATCTCAATGCTAAAGAATAATGTTATAATGAATGTAATCGTCCAGAGAGTAAAATCTTTCTTATCTACACGCCACAAGAAAATAGCTTCTTCATAATCCACCTAAAAAAGAAAATATAACAGAGAAATCTGAATAGTTCATTATAAATCTAAGCATGGAATGAATACTGAAGGTGGAGATAAGACTGCTAAGAATTATGTCTGTATCAAGCATGTATAAATTGTTATAGATGACTCAGAATGGCAATTAGACAAACTGCCATTGGAACAACATTATTCTAACATAGTGGAGCATACAAGATTTCAATAGGCCATAAAAAGAACCACTCGAACCAACATTCATCAAAATTGACTCACTCTAGTGTTCTCTTAAAGCCTTAAGTTTGTAAGCAACAAACCACTACTTATTGGAACCTAATGCAATACAAGTTTTGGTTGGTAAGCGTCTATGATACAGGAAGGTTTAAAGAAAAAAAATTTAGTCTAGCAACATAAATGTCAGCAAATATCAATAAATGCATCACAATATGCCACCAAGTGTTGCTAATCATCGGTGCTCATTTGGAAATATTCTCTTATTTAATTAAATTAGGACTTCTTATATGAAGAATATAGTGGAATATGGAGCTGATCCTGAATCTAGAATGTGATAGTAACAATAGTCTAAAAGCTGATCATATGTTGAAAAGGCCTATTACCAACAAGTTCACATAATTTTCATTACAGATACATGACCTAAAGAGTGAAGTAAAAGAGGGCAATGACCACAAGAAACAAGAACATTGTTCTTACTAGTCCCATGACAGCAGATATCACGATCGCAGCTAGAGCACACTGAAAAATAAAGACAAAAGGCTATGGTAAGTAAGAATATTCACTGATGGAGAGTGTGCAGCTAATAATGCATTGCAAGAGACAACTTAAGACAGATGCTGCAGAAATTTCAACATTTATCAAACATGAGAACTGCCTATTATCTTCTAAACGAAAATTTTGAGATTGACAATATAAAATTATTTAAAATGATATAAGAATTGGAAAAAGTCACTTGGTGAAGTAAAATCATCATTATGTTCATCATATCAGCCATTAATTCTCTAAGGATGCCAACAACTTTAGACAGATAAGGGACAAAGCTCAGAACCATGACCTTAAAAATTTTGACTTTGCCCTAGGGACAAAGCAATGAAGGGGATCAAATCCCAACAAATTGTCATAAAAAAATAGAAAAAAGAAAATAAGGCAGATTGTTTTATGCACGATTCTATTATCAAAAGCGGGAACAATCATGTGTGCACAATCAGAAAAGAAGATACAGATGAACTGATTATTGAAATCAAATTAGCTTGGGTGAAAACCTTAACAATGTGAATACTCATTGTTATAATGTTCATGCATCAGCTGGAGTAAATTTTTTGGTGTTCTTTTTATAAAATGTAAACAACAGTACAGATGATAGAGGTAGCTTTACGAAACTGACATACCTGAGGAATGTCAGTGAAAAGTGGTGTCATAAATAAAAGAGCACACGACATTATAATTCCCATCACAATTCCAGATAACCCAGTTCGGGCACCACTCTCATTATTCACAGCTGACCTAGAAAAAGAACCTGTACAAATTTCTGAAATTTAATCCAACAGAAACAAGACAATAAGGGATTTCAGACGAATGTGCTTGGCAAGCATAGTACATCTTACCTGTTGAAGGATAAGAGGAGAAGAAAGACCCACAAATATTTGCCACACCAAGACCAAACAACTGTGAGGGAAAAAAAAGCATATTAGACAGGAATAATCAAGCAATCCATTTTCTAACCGCACTTGGAGGTTCTAAATTACTTGGAGATTGGAATACTATTTGGATTTCAAGTCCAACTACAAAGTGTGAAGCTAAAAGCTACAGCAAAAATACCAGAAAATAAGTGGTGGTTGATAAGATAATCAAATATATCTGTCAGATAATTATTAAGTGAATGAGAAGTATGGAGAAGTTATTTAAACAAAATTCTTACATTAGATTAGGCTTTCTATTTTTATTGTAATCAAAATATTCCCAAAGTTATTTGGACTTGAACATGATACGAATATATAGTCTCTGAGACCAATACTCACTAAGTTGTTAGTTTGCACTTTGCAGGCCATTTTAAACTGTCCACACCAGCCTTGAAGGTAAGCATCTGTGACAGAAAAAGAAGGGACATAAAATAAAGTAACTCTAGCCAAGGTTTTAAGTTGTTGGTTTCAGTAATGGGAATTGTATTGCTTCAGTGTCTACTTGCATAAACACACAAAACGGATCAGCAAGGTCACACCATATCCACCTGCTCTTCTTTGTTTTTAGCTACTTCCTTTTTTTCGTCCTATTGTACTTCCACTTTCTACTTTTTTCTGCTTAAGCCTCCTCCCTCCTCACCTTATTCTATGTTGTCTCTTTCCCTATGCTGAGAGCGAATGAAAAGAAGAGGAGGAAGATCTAGAAGAGGAGATGAAGAACACTTTCCTGGGAGGTAGCTCACTTGCCCTTCTCAATTACTGTTTAAGTCATTATTCCAAGTACAAGCCAAGTTCGCACTTTTCTGATATGGGCAACATAGGGTTGGTAAAGAATAGCATGGATGAGACGTGTGTGGTTAGTAAGCAGGATATTTCCCTCTAGTGGACATGACAGTATTATTGTTTTCAAAACAATTCAGTGTATGTTCATTTCTTACACCTTCCAAATATTTCAACACATCTTTCTGCACAATGATAGCACTGTAGGAGATCTTACCTTTCTGTGCCTAATTTTACATGACACATACTAGTAACTAATTTTGATTTGTATTGTTTTTCAAAGATGATCCTCCAAGCTAACCCCACAAATGAAAGTGGTATATTCATGATCAACTTGTCTTTTAAATTGAACTAACCACAAAGCTATAACAATACAACTTTTTAGCTAAGACTCTTAATAGATCATGAGCACTGCAGAACAATCACTTAGCAATGTATTAGCAATTATTAGCATGAGAAGAGAGTTCACTAGAATGTATATGATCATCAAAGGAACTTGAAATTTGTCTAAATGGCCAAAGGAACTACTGAATGTAGGCTGCACTGCTGCATTACAATTTTTACAAAGCATTACCTCTTGATTTGAATCTAGTTCATATCCATTTTTAACTGCCAAGGCTTTAGCAATGCCCACAGATTCCTGATATTCACTTGATATTAGTTTTAAATAAAAGTATAATATTTCCAGGAGAATAGCAAAAAGATATAAAACAGTGTTTTTACCAAAATTGCCACACCGGTAATGAGTAATGCAGTAGGAATTAGGGACTTGACATTCTCAAATCCTGTAGGGATGGAGAACTTTGGCAGTCCCTGAGGTATATCACCTACCTAATAAATAGTACATAATTTAGATACCTTTAATCTCACTTTAAACATTTCAAAACGTCAAGCTTCATTAGATGGCACATATTCAACAATTACAGAAACTATACTATGAGAATCAAGAAGCTATTTACACAAAATAATTTAAGTTTTTAGCAAGGCTAATCTGCCTGATAAGAATGGATGTAAACTAGTAAGACAAAAGGATGTTAAATATCAAATGGTAACTAATATGAAGAAAACTAAAGTTTCAATCATTTCAATACAATTTTGTCGTGTCTACTGAAGTCAGAGGTAGTATTCCTATGTGCACCAACCATTTTATATGATTTAAAATAGGAAAGTGTTACACATATCTTTTCTAAACAAAGCTCTAGTTCTAAGGAACTAGATCTACCAGAAGGATAGCCAATAAAGATTAATTTTACTGAAACTTCTGCATCCACTGCTTAATTATTTTTGTGCTTATGCAATTTATTTTTTTACCAAAATTATTGGAAAAGACTATGTAACATTATGCCAAGATAAATGAATCATGGTCTAAATCTCATATCATGCCAGGCAAAAAGGTCATAACTGACAGTTCCATTAAGTTACCACAACCCTAATTCTCAACATGGATAATCTCTTATGTGTATGTACTGTGTCAATATTCGGCATGCTTCAACACTTGTGAAGCTTATCAAGCTAAATTTGACTAATGTTTGTTACTCTTTATAACTTGTTTCTCCAACATGGATAAGCTCTAATTGTTAGTAATAAAGAAAAACTTATTTGAATTAATCTCGGCATATATTGAAATAAAGATGAGTAACAATCATTTTTAATTCGACTATTAAATTGATAGTCCTATTATTATTTCTATGAATAAATGATGAAAATCCATTTAAAATCATCGTTGCCTACTACACATTCAAAAGTGTGTTGAATATTGATGTAGTACAATCTAGTTCTAACAAAGTAGCAAAACTCCACCACAGAAATGAAAGTTTAAACCTTGATTGTAGGTTTCCCTATATCATTCATCAAAAAGTGCATTGGTATGCAAAATGTCTTTAACCTTTGCAAGTCATATGTAGGTGATCACTTGCAAAAACTACAATTGGCACAGTTGTTTTTTTTTGGGTTTGTACAAGTGGCATAAGATATTTTTCAACTGTGCCTTTTGATGAGATTGTATTCACTTGTGATCGCATGGGTCTAAATTGCCTAGATTAACACAGAACAACTGAAAAACCATATCACCACACCATTTTAATCTATCTCTAACTTCCATATGTTTATAGCTAGTGAGTAAAGTTCTATTGTTTTCTAGAAAGCATCAAAATGTAGAAGAAAAAAAATCTCAATTTAGGATGTCTTACAACTGAAATTGAATCAGGATGAAATATTTTGACAAAAACTGTGCCAAGTATGACAGGCGTAAGTGGACCAGCAGCTCTAAGACTCCTGAATTTCTTCCTTGATTTCCCCTGCATTTTAAAGCAAAAATATATCTGAAAGTTTCTGAAAATAATGTGCTATGGCATGTTGAAAACCATTAGTTGTTGTAAATGTAATATAAATTATAATACCAGGTGCTTCATCACAAGAAGAATTGCCAGGAAAATAGATCCCATGACGAAGGGTGGCCATGAAAACTGAAGAAATCAAACAAGCATTTCTTAGTACAGTGAGTGAAAGTTTTTTAGTTATTAAAGAAAGACACAAGGAAATTATAACGACAATGATAACAAGTCATGAGATCCAATAATTTGGGCACCCTGTGTAAGGTTATATCTCGAGAAATATCCACATCTTCTAAATCACCTATACTTCCCCCAAACAGAATTTAGAAACTTAAAAAAAACAGTAAAAAAGATCATACACGTATTAAGAACCAAACACACTAGAAGGGAAATAAACCCAATCACAAACTGTTGGTGTCAACTTGGAAAACAAAACATCAACATGATAAAAAGAGTCTTCCTGCAACTATAATTTAACTAATAAAAATACACAAGAGAGAATATAATTTAATTCTATTGATCAAACTGTGCAAAACTTGACAACCAAATCCTAATACAATCTGATGACTGACCATGGCTAGTTGTCATGAGCATTGATCACAACATTTGATAATCATGATTCTGATTTCTTGGTTTCCAGTGTGAACAAAGTACATCTATAATGATGCTACAATTATTTTCATGATTTTGTAAGTGCATTATATCACACTAACAAAGATCTACTTTTGATTTTATGCCTTAAGTAACAACAATGCCTTGGAAAAAAAATCTTCCTGTAGCCAGTACGAATCAAATCTAGGTATCTTGAATAGCTTCGGTACTATTACATGAGCTACTAAGTACCACCGGAAAGGTAGCTGTCAAAACCAGTCAGATACAACAAGAAGTATAAGAAGCATTTGATAGGAAATTACCAAAATGATAGGCAAAGAGAGATGTGTATGAATGTATATCCAATCACAATACAAAATGTAAGTCTTCAACTAAATGTTCTATTGGTTTACTTTTATCATGGGCAAAATTTCAAAAAAGAAACAACTTATGTAAAACAATTATCAAGGAGTAAGATGGGTGCCTATTCAAATCAAGGGAAATCATAAACTTGAAACTTGTCTTCGTAGAATCATGCTGTTAGCCAATCTATGAACTTCATACTTGCAAACTCTTATTGATGAACTAAGTTTTCACTGGGCATATGAACCAGCAAATTTGTTGCTTTGAATGCGTGTCCAAGAAATGGCATTCATAATTTCTACTACATCCGTAATGTTTAATGAAAAAGGTTTAGATAAACATTCTATAGCAAATCTCCTATGCTATGAAAATGTTTATGATAGACAACCTTGAATCCATTGGGCTGATATGAAAATGTTTATTTTGTTGTTTTGACAAGTCATCATAATCCACGAGAGGTATGTGAATATGTCTATGCAGTGCTTTGCCAATTAAAAGTAAATAGTGAGATACGCTTGTTAGAGAGTTGTAAGTATATAAAGGTTAAGGCCTTACTTGTAATATCTTCTAATCATCGATAATATATACGTATGGTTTCTTGAGAATGAGGAAACCAAAATCTTCACTTAACATGGTATTAGAGTTGTCACCTCCTCTCTCACATAACCACTCTTCTTCCCAAGATTGTGATTCTGATGCCTTCATTTATCTTGCACAACATAACATCACATCCTCTCTTTACAAGATGAGTCACGCAACATGTCCCATCTTCTTTCATGTGTCATGCCATCTCCGTGTTGCTCGTCGACTACACGACATTCGTCCCATGTTCGCCTTTGCACTGTGCTGCCTCCGCTGGCTTGTTTGGATGATCTCTCTCTAGGGTACTTCACCACCTAGCATTGTTGCCTGCTCAATCGACATTGACCTCCCTCTCAATCAAAATTTGTCCTTGGTTTCCCTTTGTGCTATTGTGTTATGTGCCATCACATGATCTCCTCCACATACTCTCCATCGTGTTACTCTCCATCCCATCACTTCATAACACGATCTCCTATGAACATTCAACCTCCACGTCGCCAAGTCCTCCTTGGTTGCCCTTCGTGCCACCTTGTCACATACCGTGGACTTCAACACATCAACTTGTCTCCACATTTGTGTTGCTCCAACTTCCCACTACACTTCTTGGTCGCCACCAGTGCCCTGTGTCTCTCTCTATCTAAGCATTGCTGCTAAGAGGTCATCAATTATTCTCTTTTCATGTGAATGTATTGTATGTGTCATCATTCCCAATGTACCCTTCTCTTCGTGTACATAGCTCTATAGAATCTAGGTCAGTTCGAGGATCTCTTTCTCTTAATGTGTGTCACTTCGAGGATCTTGTCTCTCCACCCATGTCATTTTGTGACCATCCCAAACTAGACCTATCTTCTCTCTATATGCGCCATTCCACAAGCATGTCAATTGGAATTGGATATATTTATTAAGAGTTAATCTCTCCAATATATTCAAATCAACTTGGGGGAAAATGTTTTTTTTTTCTTTAACTTGGGGGAAAATGTTAGGGACTTGTAATATCTCCTATTCATCAATAATATATAAAGATAGAGAGAGCTACTATGGTTTCTTTAGAAGGAGGAAACCTATTTTTCCTTCAACAATGCTAATCAATTTGGCAAAAAACAGTTGAAGCACCACCAACTCTTAAATTTGATGGCAAACAAAAATTAAAAAAAAAAAGGATAATACTAGAGCATGGAGAAGAGAGTATAAATTGACAAGCTCTTACCAACATCATCGAAGAGAATTAAGGATAAAATAACTCAATAAGTATCAATGGAATAAGAAGTATGGAATGATGGATTATCTTTTTTTGGTTGATTATGCATTGGCCAAGAAGTTGGCTGCATAGTTTAAATACTATAGTAAAGAGATGATTCGCCAAATTAACTGAAGCATTTGATGATACTCTATTTCTTAAGGAATAGAAATGTCATACTACTCAATAAATGTAAAAAATTAGATGTGATTTAAAACAGATAAATCCAAAAATGGGAACCTCACATTACCAGCACCAGCAATTATGCTCTTGACTAGAGGTATTATTTTGCTGCTGCGAACTATACTGTATCCGACGAAGTATTTTAACTGGGATAGTGCAATTACAATGGCTGAAGCAGTTGTGAAGCCTGATATCACAGAGTGATTAACAAAACGAATCAGCCATCCGAGCCTGTAGAATTACAGATATTAGTACTAAAAAAAGCTTTTCGTTCTCACAATTTCTGTTTGGCAGACATGCCGATTTGCAGTCAGCAATCATGTTCAAAATTTTGCAGATGGAGACACAGGGAGAGTTCAATTACCGTAATAAGCCCATTAAACATTCACATATGCCAACCATGAGCGACATTAATATTGCCAGCTCTGTATACAATTTGTCTGAAGGATCAACGATGGGAGTGAGAACGTTGGACACTAGAAGGGAGGTCAAAGCCACAGGACCAACGGCAAGCTGGCGTGATGATCCGAATATGGCATACACAAATACTGGAACGAAACCCCCATCTACATAGAGCATTGCCTTGGAGCACGATTAGTGGTCAGCCATAGAGAGGAAATGTGGAGGTAGTAAATACACTAATACTCACAAAGTCCGTAAATTGGATTAAGGCTTGCCAACTTTGCGTACGACATGGACTGCCATTTTTAAGAGCAATTCAATCAGACTTATGAACGCTCAAATGCAAACCAAAAAAAGAATACTCAGCCACAAAAACTTTCTTTCAAGGATAAAATAATCGAATGTTCCTTTTATTGGTCCCGGATTCTACCAGATTACCATTGAGGGAAACAATATCCCTGCTCCGGACCAGGTAGAAGAGAACAGTAAAGACACGATTGCCGTGGAAGAAGGTATTTTCCTGATCGTGAAATTGCAAAAACAATGAAAAAGGTCAAACCTGCGGGACGAGCATGACGCCGACGGTGATACCGGCCATGAGGTCAGCCTGGAGGTATTCCCTAAGATAGCTCCTCATCCATCGGGTGCAAGGGAGGAGGAGCTCCATCCAGTCCATAGCGGACATGCTACGCACCCTGGCCGCCCACCGCCCGTAGACCTCCGCCGACTGGGATACAGAAGAGGGCGGCGCCGGGGGAGGCTGCAGCGGAATCACCTTCACCGCCAAGCTCCCCCGGTCGCTGCTGAGGCTGCTGCTGCTGCTGCTGCTGGCGACACGGATCACGTCGGCGGAGGCAGACGAACCCTCCATGTTTGGAAGCCCCTCTCGTCCTCTTCCCGTCGACTCTAACGGCGGGAGAACGAAAACCGTATCTCTCTCCCTCCCATTCGCCGTCCCAACAACCAATCAGAGTCTCCTCCGCCATTTGGAGAGTAACATTCCAAGGGTGTAATTGTAAAATATCCAACTCCCTGACCTTTTTTGTAAATCGCATATCTCGCTTCACTCGTGTCCTCAGCTGGCCGAAACGCCTATTGCTGACACAAAATACAAATGTAGTGCATTTATGGTCTGGCGCAGTCGATATTTATATAAATATTTATTTTAATAAAATTTAAAGTTATTTTATTTAATGAAAATATTTAACTATCTGTATTTTATCATGGAAGATAATGACTCGATGTAATTGATAATGATCAATAAAATTATTAGAAACATCAATAATACGTCCCCCAAATAATTATAATTGCATTTTAAACATGAGAAAGACAAAACATAAACAAGTTTAAGCGTAGACGCAAATCAAGCAAAGCAAAGGTAATTATGTAGATGATTAATCATCATTAAGATTATTTGGAAACCAAGCAGTTCAGTTACTTGTTCGTGATGTAGCAGTAGAGTATTTAGGGGGCGCTTGGTATATATTTGATAATGG